>JACEHZ010000570.1:0-287500 GCA_017893485.1 Hemerocallis citrina
TCTAGAGGGGGCCCCGGTAGATTCTAGAGGGGGCCCTCGTCAACTCCTGACGTGGCACTTAGTTCCACGTGGTACTTAGTTCTATATAACTTGAAATCATGGGAAATACGGACCCCCTTCTGAGTACACTTACCTATATTGTCTACTACTATGGTCTTTACCTTAAACCCCAGTTTATTATTTATTATTACCTTCAAACAAGCATGAAAGTGTGCGAAACAGGTCAAGTAAACATGATCAAGAACATGGTACAAGTTTAATATAGTTATGAAGTATATTTGAGGGTCAACACAATTTAAGATTATCAAACACTACGAGAATTGCAGTTCTGGACAGCATGATGTTACAGCACAAAAACTGCGATTCCCGTTGCTACAAGATAGCAAAAGTGGATCCGCCGAAATTCCTAGAAACTAGACTCCTGTCCGGTTCCAATGCATATAACTAATACACATAAAAGTCATGGCAATCTATGTCAAAATAGCAAACTATACAGCATTTGTAATCCGCCAGAATTTGTAAAACTGGGTTTATACATATGAAACAGGGTTGAAATATCATTAATTAATTCTGAGAAAATTAGGGAATGTTCTCTAGGGTGTCCAGTACCAGCATGAAAATTTTCAAGTCATTTACTTACTAGTAGCATGGTTAAAATAATAGTAAACCAAAGGTGGTGCAGCAATTTTTGTGAATCTGCGATTACCGACACAGCAGCAGTAAAACTGCGATATCTCCTAGACTGTAATCTGGAATTCGAAAATTCTGGATGTTATTGATAACTAGATACTTATTTCATATTCAGGACTCAAGTTCAGATTTTGACTTTATAAGGGTCGAAACAGCAAGCCAAGATAGGACAGCAAACAAGTACTTTACCTTTTTGCATGAAATATATCATAATTATATTAGTTGTGAACAAATGTATCGACGATGGATTGTGACTCTTAGATTATGTAATAGGTAAGGCGAAACGTGAGATCATCAACGATAAACATGGAGGGGTCACATTCACAAACTACTTGCAATATTTTCAAGGAAAATCTTGTATTAGAAAACAAAATGTACAAGGAGATACTTGCCATGGGGTGACGATGAATCCAACGAAGAATAATGGAAATGGATCCCGGGCGACAAGTACGATCGGCACGGATCTCGATGATCAAGTTGAAGATCAAGCAAATCCAACAGCCGAGATCGAACATAAAATATATAAGAATTAGAAGAGTGTCGAAAGAGTAAATATACCATGATTGACAATTGATGAATAAGAACAAAAAGTTGATCAAATGTTTAACTCATCAAGTAGAAGACAAATGAGACGATCAAGGGCCGAGATCAAGTGTGATCAGTCGATCAGACAGCTGAGATCGAAGATCAAGATCAAGATGATGATCACGATTGCGATGGTCAAAAGAGATCCGACGGTCGAGATCAAGATCTTGATGATGATGGAGATGATGATCAAGATCGTGATGATCAACAATCGGACGGCCTAGATCCAATGTCTTGGTGATGATCAAATGGAGGATCGGATGGCTGTGATCAAGAGCTGATGATGATGATGATGGTCTGATAAGATCGATGGCCCACAACGCTCTGATTGAGATCAAGATCATGATAATCAAGTCGATCGGACGGTTCTGGATGGCCTGATCAAAACCAACAGAGCTAGGGGTGCTCTGTGAGGAGGAGACGACTGTGGCCAGGCGGCGACTACGGTGCGACGGCGGCCAGGGGAGTGGCACGTCGACGTCTGGGGAACACTGTGTAGGGGGGGCATTGTCTGCTGTTGGAGGGTGACAGCACCGGGGAGCGGTGCTGGCTGCATTGCTTGGTGGTCGCGACAGGGAGGCAGCGGACCAGGGCTGACGGGGATCTCAGTGGCTGAGGTGGCGCGACGCAGGAGAGGCGCTACAGGAGCTATGTCAGGTTGTTGCTACAGGTAGTCGCTAGCGTCAGGTGGTGGTCGCAACGCAGGGGAGGAGCGATGGGAGGCTGAGGTGGGGTGTCGACGAGGGTGTAGGGCGACGGCTGGAGGAGAGGAAACGGGAGAGAGGGATGGATTCACGCACGTTGGGAGAAGGAGAGGTAGAGGAGAAAGGGTAGATGAACAGGCGGCGGGTGTGCACAGTAGGTAAGGGTTAGGGGGGTTAGAGTTAGGTTTTAGGGAATAGGGTTATTTATATAAATAGGGTTATAGGATTTTGGGTTAATAGGGTATTGGATTATCCAGTAAAAAAAATGGGTTATGGATTTTGGGTATGAATAATGCTTTTTAGATTAAAAACAAATAATTAAACAAATAAATAAATAGTAGTACAATAGTACAATGAATCAAAAAGTATACATTAGGTTAATACTCCAATACTAATAACACAATAGAATATACGGATTCACGGAATAAACAAAATCGGGATTAATTTGGGCTAAAATATATTAAACAGTAATTAATTTAATTTAAATCAAAATGTAAGCAAATCCATATTCCAATAATCACAAAATATAGATTATGATCTACAGGGTTTCTAAAATTAATAAATCAAAAAGTTTAATGATAGTAATAACAATAATAATAATAATAATAATAACAGTAATAATAACGATAATAACAATAACAGTAAATAAAATAATATATATATCAGGATGGGATTCGAGTTTAACAAATTTATCAAAATAATCCAAACAATATAAATTATAAATAATCGATCATATAGAAATAGAAATTAACGTTAAAATAAAAAATTATTCGAAATAAATATAATATACAAGAAATATTTATTTATGAAAACAGGGGTTACAAATCCTACCCACCTTACAACAAAATTTCGTCCTCGAAATTTGCTTAGGCGGTACATAGGACAGGGCAAAAGCAAACAAACTTGGGGTAATCAAAACAGAGAACTAAAGGAGAAGGAAATAAGGCAGTGGCTATACTAGAAAAGAAGGAAGTGGGTAACAACGATGTCAGGTGGAATGCATGAAGGAAAATAAACAGTATCAAAAGGGGAGACACAACACAAGATAACCAAGCAAAAGATGAAGAAGTAGGTAGAGCTGGAATCAGAGAGAGAATGGACAGGGAAGAATTGAATTAAATAATGAATGAGTTCATGATGGAAAAATGGAATGCAAGAAAGAAGTAACCATTATTAAAAGTGAAGATGAAACAACACAAGACCTGTAAGATAACAAAGCAGAAGGATGAAATAGATAGAGCTGAAATCGAAGAAATGATGGACAAGAAAGAGTTAGACCAGCCAACGAGTCAATAGATGAAGACGAATACAAGGGATAGAAAGAAGCAAACAATACAAAGAAGGAGAAGCAACAAGGGGATCCTGGAACCAGTGGGTTATGGGCCCACCACGCTTCCGCTGCGCTACTCCGATGGTGATGTCCCAAGCAGCATACGTGTCGTTGTAGACCACGAGACACCAAGTGACGATCCGAGCAGGAAGAAAAGATTGGGACACCAGAATCAAAGAGAATATAGGTAGGAGAATCAATAATTCAATCAAAGGAAAAATAAAGATGGGCTTAAATGAGGGCTTTAATTTAAATAATTAGGTCAAAACTAATGGGTGTTAAAAAAAAAATTAATAATACAAAAATTAACACATATTAATAATAAAATAATAATAATAAAAATAATAATCACAATAATAATCATCATAATCATACTGGTAATAACAATAATAATAAAATTAAAATTGTTAACAATACCGATAATAAATGATAATACATACAAACAATAAAGGAACACAAACTTTAAAGGTGATATATAAATTTTTTAAAAAAATAGTTTGGGGGGAAAATAACCAGTCAAGATATATAGAAATACAAACAAATTTAGCTAAGAAAATATTAATAACAATGAATGCAAAAGAAAACATATAATAATTAGTGAATGTTGACATTATAATCAATACTCGAAAAACACATTAAAGGGTAACGAGCAAAATAGACCAAAATATACATATGCAAGAAGACTTAAAAGGAGTTCATTAAATATTACAAAAGTAAGCGTCAAATCATTAATTAGGACGTGGAAACAAAAGTAAGTGAGAAATCTAAAATGTTAAAGAATTTGAAAACGTTGGCAATAAATAGTAATTTACAAAAGAACGAATACTTAGACCATAGTTGATGTACTCAATCTTAACATAAATGTAAAAATTTGTAAACACAAAATAGAGCAAAATCAACTATACTAGTTCAAATTGTATGGAAACATAAAGTGTAATTGTATAAATAAAATGACATAAAGAAAATATTTCTTTACCATTAGTTTCATTATATAAATAAAAAATCTTGAAATATCAATTAGCAAATAGATAGAAAATCATGCCTCCTTAACATCAAGTTGCAAGTTTGCCTTCACGACATCAGGTTGCAGGTTACCGTTCGGATATTCGGTTGCACATTTCTCCTCCCCGACATCCAGTTGCAATTTGCCACCTTTGACATCGAGTTGCATATTTGCCATCTCGACATTAGGTTTCACCGAAATGGTGAAATGGAAGATGTAACCTTCCATATGCACAGGGATATGAGACATTTAATTTAAGTATGATGTATGTTACCGCTAATTCTGGTGTGGGGGTAAACAGATAGAATTTGTGGGTTCGTGGAAAAACCTGAATAGCAGATCCGAACATGTTCGTCTGAGTTAGGCTGCTGACTCCCGCCGTGCACCTGCAAGGAATGTGCGAAACACCGGGGTTGATCCCGGCGACGCACCCTCCGACGCTCTTGTCAGTAACCAGAAGAGATTAAGAAAGAGCTTAAGCAGGTAAAAGAGTGATTAACCTGGTCACAGTGGCAGAGGGGAGGTATTTATAGTCGTCAGGGGAGTGATTAGAGGCCTGGTTTCCAGTGTAACTGCTAGGAGAAAAATCCTCACAGTTTGTTTAGGAAACTAACCCCTTGATTCCCGGTAAGAGCAAATCAGGCCCGTTGACTTGGTCAAATCAGTGGCCCTGATTTGTCTCTTGCTGGTCTGGGCTCGCCTCGGGTCGGGACCCGTGCCCAATCGGTGTGGATCTGCTCGTGGGTTATTGGGTCTCGTGCGAAGGAGATCCAGTACCCGCTTTGGATCCACCTTGTATGCGAAATTACCATTTTGCCCCTGAGCTTCGAGATTCGCGCCCAATCTGGACGGTCCCGATTTAACCCCATTTTAAGCCATATCACGAGCCCCCCACTCCTAAAGACTGAGTGTGATCAGCCTTTGAGGAGTAGTTTAACTGTTTCAGTGGCTGGTGGAGTTGTATCGGAGTCCGAGTGGAGGATTTTGAATCTTGAAGGGGGTAGTGAAGTAATTTTCGATGCTATGTGCTGTTCTCTAGCCATATCGAGTATTTGACGGCTTTTATTTATTTTTTCGGACTATTTATTTAATTTTGCGATGTGTTTGCTAGTCGTTCGGGGGCCTTAACAGTACTTTCTAGGCAATAATTGTTTGTTCGGGGGCTCGAAAATATACCCCCGAATTTTTAATTATTTTCCAGAATTTTTAGTTAATTTCCCCGAATTTTTAGCAATTTTTTCGCAATTTTTAAATAAATAAAACGATTTAAATAAATAAAAAATGATTTTAAATACCGATTTATGACGTGGCTCGAACCGGGCCGTTGATCATAGACGGACGCGAATTTTTGAAAGATCCAGCGGTTGTGGTAGCTCGGTGTCTTTTTTCTCCGTTTGCGAGCTCGGAAAGGCACTTGCTCGGACGCCGACCGACGACAGGGGGTCTCGGCAAGTCGAGCGACGTGGCGCAATCTGAGCCATTGGATGACGACGCGCATCTCAAGATGGGCACATTTCTCAAGAAAACACTATCTTGTCGTTTAGTGTCCTGGGCAAGATCTGGGCCGTCTGTTCGAGATCACGCGCGAAAGTTGAGGAGAAAGTGAGTTTTCTCCGTTTGCGAGCTCGGGAAGGCACTTGCTCGGCAGCTGACCGAAGACAGGGGGTCTCGGTAGGTCGAGCGGTGTGGCCCAATCTGTCCTGAGATGATCTTGTTCCCAAGGTTATTAATGGTGCTCCGGAGTTTGCGCGGCGTTCCACTTTCCCCAAGTCATTAAGGATAACTCCTTCAATTAATGCGTGGCGTTTCAACTTCCGAGGGTCATAATGGCCTGATCTTATAGGAGAGCTTATAAGTACTCCACTCCCTTTGTCATTTCAATCGCAACAATGTAGAGTTTCAAACCTCGGAAGTGTTGGCCTTGGGTAACTTATCTTTCGAGGTCCGAAGGGGTGGTTGCTCTTTTGCCTTTTTCTTCTCCCGTTCCTGACGGCCCCAAAGTGGATGTCAGGAGCGGGGGGGAATGAGGCAGTAGTGGTGACGACCATAGTTCGGACCCGAGGGATGAGTTACTTCGGAAGGACGGGTGGTCGCCCTGTTGCCTGGTTCTTCTCCCGTTCCTCACGGCTCGAATGGGGATGTCAGGAGCGGGAGAGAATTAGGCAGAAGTGGTGACGACCGTAGTCCGGACCCAAGGGGCGAGTCACTTCGGAAGAACGGGTGGTCGTTCTTCCACCATGGTCTTCTCCTGACTCTGACTGCTCCAACGTGGGTGTTAGGGTCGGGGGAGATCATGGTGGAAGAGGTGATGATCCATCGTCCGAAGCCGAGGGGTGAGCTACCTCGGAAGGACGGGTGGTCGTTCTTCCACCAAGATCTTCTGCCGACTCTGGTTGCCCCACAGTGGGTGTCAGGGTTGGCAGAGATCATGGTGGATGAGGTGATGATCCATGTCTGAATCCGAGGGGTGAGTTCGTTCGGAAGGACGGGTGGTCACCCTTCCACCATGATCATCACCCGATTTTGACCGGCCCGATTCGGGTGTCAAGATCGGGGGTGATCCTGGTAGAAGGGGTGATGACCGGAGTCCGAATTTGTGGGACGAGCCTCGGTTGGACGGGTGGTCGTTCTCCTACCGTGATCTTCTCCCGATTCTGACGGCCTCGGCGTGGGTGTTAGAATCGGAGGGTCACGGTAGGAGAAGTGATGACCCAAGTCCGGTCCGAGGGGAGGGTTTGCTTCGGGACGACTGGTGGCCCGGAGCCGAGGGACGACCTGTCTCGGTAGGACGGGTGGTCGTTCTTCCACAATGATCTTCACCTGATTCTGAGGGCCCCATCGTGGGTGTCAGGATCGGGGAAGGTCATGGTAGAAGAGGTGATGACCTTAGTCCGGAGCCGAGGGACGACTTTGCTTAGGTAGGACGGGTGGTCGTTCTTCCACCAAGATCTTCACCCGATTCTGAGGGCTCTAACGTGGGTGTCAGGGTCGGGGAAGATCATGGTAGAAGAGGTGATGACCCTAGTTCGGAACCGAGGGACTGCAGCAGCTTCGGAATGATGGGCCTCTTCCCATCTCTGTCTTCCTTCCGGGCTGACGGCTTCCGATGGTTGTCGGCTCGAAGGGGTTAGAGATGGGGGGTGTGCCGATCTGTTTTTGACCGGGCCCCGTGGGTTGGCGGAATGCCGACCGAGACATGGGGCCTGGGGGGCCCGCCGAAGGCGGTGCCTTAAAACTTTAAATTAAAATTTTTTCTTTCTTCAGACAGAGGTGGGGTATGGAGGAATTGTAGGCTATCCGAGCGACTTGATGCAATTTGTACCGTTGGATGGCGTTGTTCATCTCGAGACGGGCACATCTCTCGAGAAAACACTATCTTGTCGTCTAGTGTTCTCGATGAGGTCTGGGCTGTCAGATTGAGATTTTACGCGAAGTTTGAGGAGAAATTGAGTTTTCCCCGTTTGCCAGCTCGGATTGGTGCTTGCTCGGTAGCCGACCGGTCTCTTTGCTGGCATGGTCGGATGGCGCATGGTTCGGCTCCTGGTCCTGATATGCCGAGCTAGTTGTCTCGGCGAAGAAGGTAGTTGTGTTGGGCCTTCGCGACGTTTCGAGAGCGGCCCAAGAGTCGCACTTTTTCGTTTGGAAGTCCAAGGGACGTTCTCTTTTACTATAAATCTTCACCCCCCCTCAGACCAAGTCTCATTTTTTACTTTTACTCTCTCTCTTCAGTTCTTACTTTTCGCCTTCGAAGTTTTTAGCTCCTTGGTGGTGGTGCTAGCTGACGCGGCAAGGCGTTTTTGTTTCCGGCGAACTTTCCGACCGTACCTATCACTTCAAGGTCAGTCTCTTTCCCTTCTCTCTTAGAAAAATGGTTAAGGTTACGCTCTCGGATGAGACCCCCGCCTCGGAGCAAGCAGTAGGCCGAGGGGGCAAAGGGAAGGAAGTGGTGGAGCCGAGCGATCAAACGTCGTTCGTCCGGATAGAGAGGGCGAAGTGGCCGAGCTGCCTAAGGAGGTTGTGGCGGCATCCCGGAAGGGTAAAGCCGTGGTCACTATCGTTGAGACGTCGAAGACAGCGGGAGCGTTCGGTCGGCAGCCCATTGTTCTGTCGAGCGTGGGAGGTGTACGGGACTATGCCGAGGACACCCTGGAGAGAGTGACCCAAGGCACGACTAAGTTGGTGGAGGAGAATGAGCCGAGAGAGCTGTCCGAGGTGGACCATACTATCTCGTCTCTTACTGAGGCTGACCTTCACCTGATCCGAGAGGGTTTCCGGATCCCTGCCGACTACGGACTGCTCCTCCTCGGGCCGGGTTTCCGAGCCAATACAAAGTCTTCGTCTGACGTGTGCGTCTTTCCGGTCGACTCCCTTATTGCCGGACTCCGTTTTCCCCTCCACCCGTTCGTTGTGGATGTCTTGACGTGGTATGGTTTGAGCCCCGCCCAGCTGATGCCGAACACATGGAGGCACGTCATGGCATTCGTCCTCCGATGCCAAGAGGTTGGTGCCAAGCCGAGTATGTTCCTCTTCCGGAGCCTCTACCGACCTTGTCAGCCGAGGCGAGACGAACAAAGGTTCTACCTTTCGCCCCGGACGGGCGTGAAGCTGATCAAGAATCCGGACTCGATCAAACATTGGAAGGAGAAGTATTTCCTCATCCGAGCTCCTACGCCGTGGGTGATACCGACGGTTTGGTCGAAGGATGGTCTGCCCAAGCGGACCAAGAAGGAGACGGTTCTGAGTGACGAGGAGGCGGAGGTCCAGAAGAAGCTCCTCGCCCTGCCAGCGCTGAACTGGAAAGAAATTACCGAGGAGGATCTATTCCGAGGGGGTCTCAGTCCGATCGACCCTAGTATACTTCTGGTATTTATACTCTTTGCTTAAAATTCATGAAAGTTTTTCTAAGTTTTTTCATTCGGCTTGTGCAGAGACGATGAAGCTGGACTACAAGGCTCGGATGGCGAAGGGCAGGTCGGAGCAGGAGGCGAAGAAGAAAAGGACTTCGGCAGGGCCTCAGGACTGCCGGGCCTTGAAGAAGCCTTCGGTCGCGAAGGTTGCCGACCAGCCGAAGGTCATGGTCCTCGAGCAGGGGGAAGTCATGGTCCTCGACTCTCCTGCTTCGGGTGCGCGGACACCGACCCCGAAGGGGGACGCTCCCGGTTCGTCGAGCGGAGCGTTCGGCGTGAAGGAGGTGTTGTCCCTCCAAGTTCCGTCCCTCACTGCCGAGGCGGAGAAGATCTTGACTGAGCGTCATAAGCAGATCTTCGTCCCTGACTGGCAGGTGATGAATGTTGACGGCTTCTTGGGCGACGGCAACATCTGCATGGAGGCGGTGAGGCACCTGCCGACCCCAAAGGATCGAGCGACCCTGAAGGCCGGGTTAGCAGGGGACGCCGTGATGCAGATTGCTCGGAATACTATGTCGGTAAGTAGGCCGAGCTTTCCCTCGTCAAAATTTTTTTTCTTAGAATTTTTCTAAGTCCTTGGGTTCGGGTTTCAATGTGCTGTTCTTTTTCAGACCCTCTGCCACTTCAATTTCCTGCTCGAGGAGTTTGCGAGCAAGGAGCAGGAGAATGAACGGGAGTGGACGGAGCGTGTCAAGGCCACGCAGCTACTTGATGCCGAGCAGCTCCTCTCGGCGAAGAGGGCTGCTGAAGTGGCGGGGTTGGAGAAGCAGCTGGCCGACGCCATTCAGCTGTCGAAGGACGCGGCGGCCAAGCTTGAGGCGTCGGAGAAGGAGGCCGCCGAGCTGAAGGAGGAGCTGGCCAATGCTCGGTCGGAAGCGGAGAGGGCTCGGAAGAGGGCCGAGAAGATCATGGCCAAACACCAGAAGAAGGTGAAGAAGGTGAAGAAGGCCGTGCAGGAGGAGGCCGCGCAGCACATGCTCCAGAACATGGAGGATGCCTACGGTCGAGCCTTGCTCCACGTAGCTGCCAAGAACCCGGGCTTCGACACGTCCTCCTACCGTTTTTACGACCCCGTGGAAGGGGAGGAGGAGGTTCCCGAGGGGCTGCTCGACCCGGAGGGAGAGACGGAAGGTGTCGAAGGCCCAGGGGAGACCAAGGCCGAGGGCGAGGAGGAGGACGACTCCGAGGAGGAGAGCGGGAGCGAAGGCGAAGGCGAGGGCGATGGCGAGGGCAAGACCGGGGGGTCGACGGACCCGAGTGGCAAAAAGGTTGACCCCTGACTCGGTTGTCTCTCTTTTTTTTTGTTTTGTTTCGTTTTGTAAGCCTAACTGCGGACTGGCCACCGCTTTTGTAAAACTTTCTCCTCGGTTTGAAAGAAAATATTTTGTTTGGCCAAAATTTATCCAAGTGTTG
Organism: Hemerocallis citrina; assembly: GCA_017893485.1. Taxonomy (NCBI): domain Eukaryota; kingdom Viridiplantae; phylum Streptophyta; class Magnoliopsida; order Asparagales; family Asphodelaceae; genus Hemerocallis; species Hemerocallis citrina. Next base: position 10,633 of record JACEHZ010000570.1, read on the forward strand.
AGCCTCGGATTTGCGTGTGATTAGTTGTAGATGTTTCCATGTATTGCCCCATCGGATTTATCTCTGCTTTTCAGGTGAAGTTCGGTCCGATCACGGAGGTTTCGTACCTCCGTAAAGAGTTGGTCAAGATGAAGCGAGAGCTGTCACTGAGCCGTGATAAGCGCTTTTACTTATTTTTGGAACTGGGGGAGGTAAAGGCGCTGGCCAGGGCGAAGTGTCGTGAGTTGGCACAGGTACGAAAACGACCCCCGGTCTCCGCTCTCGAGAGGGAGGCCGAGCGGCTCGGTGGGGAGCTCGCCGTCGCCGAGCGGAAGAACGAAGATTTCTCGGCCAAAATCCGACACTTGGAGGCAGTGGGGCGAGGCCGCTCGGCGGAAGAAGAGAAACTTGCTTCCGAGCTGGAGAAGGCGTTATCCGAGCGCAAGAAGCTGCTAACCAAGGTCGACAAGCTTAGGAGGATTACTGTAGATAGGGGGATCGAGGTCACCCATTACCGACGGCTTGCGACCGATAGTGCCAACACCTCGGGCTCGTCGAGGCTCCCTCGCCCGAAGAAGTTGGCAAAGGACGATGCTTTGAGGGATAGAATCATCGAACTGGAGGAGGAGGTCGCGTCGCTCAAGCCCCTGCCCGAGAGAGCCAACGTCCGGAGCACATCGTGTACCCGCGAAGAGAGTGAGAGAGGGATTACATTTTACGAGCTTGCGACGCGCTTGCCTACGACCGGGCGGAGTCCAGCCGACGCTCAGAGCAGTGTGGCCATCTCGTCGAGCAGAGCCTCGGTCGGCGCCGCTGTTAGAGCCAGCAGTGAAGGGGGGTCGCGCTTCGTTGGTTTAGGATCGAGCTCGGAGGGCAGGCTTCGTCGTCCTCGTGTTTCCCTAAACCGAAGCGTTCCCCTTCCGAAGAGGCCCTAATCATGTCGTTTTATGTTTCCCTTGTTGCTGTAAAATTCTGTTGTTGGATCTGTTTCGTTGTATGTAGAATTAATATGTCTGAATATGAATCCGGATTTGTGATTTGGAAAATTTTAAGTGTTGGGCCTCGGCGATGTTTTGAAGTCTTGCTATTTGTTTTTCCCTTTTTTCAGCTCGAGGCGGCCGACCCATATGCTGATCTCCACGGCTCGGATGATGACTCTGAATCCGAGGCCACTTCTGGGATGGCGGCTCTGAGTCCTAGGAGCGCCGAGCTGGAGTTACGCCGAGCTGAGAGTGAGCGGGCCCACCTTTTGTCCGTCCTCGCCCTATGGGAAGCCGAGATCCAACGCCTGGAGAATAGGATCGTCGAGTTGAGCCCTGCAGAAGGGGACGAAGATTCGCAAACCGCTTTTAGCAACGCTCTTCGGGTCAAGTGTATTCGGCACAACCAGTCGAAGATTATAGCCGAGCGGGACGATTTGCTCTCGGAGATTCGACACTTGCAGACTGTGGTAGCGAAGCTCCGGAACGATGCAGGGGAGCTATCAGTCGAGGAGGACGAACAGGCGACCGAACAGTCTAGTGAAGATATTTCCATATGAGGGCCAAGTGTAGTGGGTCGGCGGTGTGTATTTTGTTTGCCAACACTTTGTAACCATGGAAAAGATGTACTTTGTATTATGGCCTGGTTGTTTAATAAAATATCTTTCGTTGCTCTGCATATTTATCTTGCTTATAACTGTGTTGGTCGCGCCGAGACCCTCGAACCGAGCATGTTAGTTCCGTCGGCGAGAGTGTTGAACCGAACGGGTTCCTATGAGTACAGTATTTCGTCGTTTAGCGACCCTGACAAGGTACGGCACGAATCCCTAGGCGGCTCAGTCCCCAAGAAAATGCTATCTTGTCGTTTAGCGTAGGTGGCAAGATCTGAGCCGTTGAACGTAGGCACGAATCTCGAGGCGGCTCAGTTCCCAAGAAAACGCTATCTTGTCGTTTAGCGTCGGTGGCAAGATCTGGGCTGTCTGATCGAGATCATGCGCGAAAGTTGAGGAGAAAGTGTGTTTTCTCCGTTTGCGAGCTCGGGAAGGCACTTGCTCGGTAGCCGACCGAAGGCGTAGGGCTTCGGGCTTCGGCTACTAGGCAAGATTGTTCGGATTATGTGGCCGAACGTAGCTTCGGTATCCCTCCAAGGCGAAGCGGAGGAGGGGACCACTCCCAGTCTGCCGCGAAGCAAGCTTGGGGGGACTGGGAGCCAAGTGTTGGACTCCGGGACCATCGTTGTAGTTCAACGGTTGTGGGAGCAATTCCGAACGGCGATCTACCCCTGGCTCGTCCGGAGGCGAGCCGAGGAGGTAAAGTCGAGCCGAGTGTTGGACTCCGAACCATCGGTGTAGTTCAACGGTTGTGGGAGCAATTCCGAACGGCGATCTACCTCTGGCTCGTCCGGAGGCGAGCCGAGGAGGTAAAGTCGAGCCGAGTGTTGGACTCCGAACCATCGGTGTAGTTCAACGGTTGTGGGAGCAATTCCGAACGGCGATCTACCTCTGGCTCATCCGGAGGCGAGCCGAGGAGGTAAAGTCGAGCCGAGTGTTGGACTCTGAACCATCGGTGTAGTTCAACGGTTGTGGGAGCAATTCCGAACGGCGATCTACCTCTGGCTCGTCCGGAGGCGAGCCGAGGAGGTAAAGTCGAGCCGAGTGTTGTACTCCGAACCATCGGTGTAGTTCAACGATTGTGGGAGCAATTCTGAACGGCGATCTACCTCTGGCTCGTCCGGGGGCGAGCCGAGGAGGTAAAGTCGAGCCGAGTGTTGGACTCCGAACCATCGGTGTAGTTCAACGGTTGTGGGAGCAATTTCGAACGGCAATCTACCTCTGGCTCGTCCGGGGGTGAGCCGAGGAGGTAAAGTCGAGCCGAGTGTTGGACTCCGAACCATCGGTGTAGTTCAACGGTTGTGGGAGCAGTTCCGAACGACGTTCTACCCCTGGTTCGTCCGGAGACGAGCCGAGGAGGTGAAGTCGAGCCGGACGTGGACACCGAACCATTGGTTGAAATCACAATTTAAAAAGCAGATGATAAGAGGGGAGAGAAACATGCGAATTCACAAATACGAAAGAGCTTTCTTTATTGATAATCGACGGCGAACCGTTTTACATAGTACAATTTATGAAAATAGGTTACAAGTCAGAAGACTGGAATGACTCGATATCCTATGATACTTAGAGTGGCGCCGGAGCGCTCTCTTGGTATTTTAGGAGGTGGTCGGCATTCCAGGTCCTCGGAAGCTCTCTGCCCTCTAGATCTTCAAGACGATATGCTCCGGGCCGAACTACCCTCGTGATCCTGTACGGCCCTTCCCAGTTCGGAGCCAGCTTGCTCTTCTGATTGGGGAAGGATATGGCCAATTTTCTCAAGACTAAGTCTCCTTGCTTAAGGTTGGCGGGTCGGACCTTTTTGTTGTACGCCAGTTCAACCCTTTTTCGGTAATTCTGTTGCCGAATCGCCGCTCTTTCCCTCAGTTCATCTATCAGGTCTAATTCTGCTCTGAGGTCCCTGGCATTCTGTTCTTCGTCATAGGCTGTGAGCCGAGGGGAAGGTATTCCGACCTCGAGAGGTATCACGACCTCGGACCCATAGGTGAGGTTGAAGGGGGACTCGCCTGTGGGGGTCCGCTTGCTCGTGCGGTAGTTCCATAGGACGTTGGGGAGTTGGTCGACCCATAAGCCTTTGGAACTTCTGTCCAGCCTTTTCTTGATGCCTGCGAGGATCTGCCGATTAGCATTTTCTGCTTGTCCGTTCGACTGAGGGTGGGAGACGGACGAGAAGCGCTGCTGGATGGCAAGGTCGTCGCACAGAGCTCGGAATGCTGCGCTAGTGAACTGAGTCCCGTTGTCCGTCACGAGGACACGGGGGACGCCGAACCTGCAGATGATGCTCTTCCAGAAGAACTGTACCACCTTGTTCTCGGTTATAGTGGCGAGGGGCTCGGCCTCGACCCACTTCGAGAAGTAGTCGATGGCTACGACCAAGAACTTGAACTGACCCGGAGCCGGAGGGAAAGGCCCTAGTAAATCCATCCCCCACATTGCGAAGGGGATAGGACTTGATAGGGAGGCGAGGTTGGCCTGAGGGAGGCGACGGATGCTGGAGTGTCTCTGACAAGAGCTGCATTGCCGAACGTGTCGCTCGGCGTCTTGAAAGAGGGTCGGCCAGAAGTATCCATAATTCAAAGCTTTTCGGGCCGAGGACCTGGACCCTGAATGTGCCCCGCCGATGCCTTCGTGGAGGTCTTGTAGGGCATATTCGGCCTGCTCCGGAGAGAGGCACCTCAGGTATGGTCGGCCGTCTATTTGAGAGAAAGAGCGTTTGTATAAGATGCCCTCGATCAAGACATACCGCTCGGCCCGGGTTTGGACTCGGCGCGTGATGAACACATTATTATTCACATTTAGAAGCAATAATCTTATTATAAATGCACATTTAAAAGCTCTATATGTAGTATTTAACTCTTATTTTCTCTTTTCCATAGGAAACAGCTCAAGACAGCGAAACGAAGCAAATTCAGGATCTTAAGGATGAACTCAGAAGATTACAGAAGAATCAGTCGACTGGTTCTCCACAACAGGCGACTGGACAGAGGAAATCAAGTTTACACAGCTGCTCGGCACAGTCGACTTACTCCAACATCAGTCGACTGGGCTGATCAATTAAGAAATCTTTTGAAGTCTCGACACAGTCGACTTATATTCAAAGACAGTCGACTGATCGATGGCAGAGTCAAAAGATAAGATGTTCGAAGATTCATCCAAATCTAATTTCAAATCTATTGGAATCCAGATTTTATGCGAATAACAAATCAAATCTAGAGACTGGGGATTTCCAAGAGCACGTGGTGAACAGATAAGGAAGGAAAGAAGAAAAGAGAAAGAAATAAATCACCAAATCAAATAAAGAAGGACTTTCCTGAAAAAGTGCAAAACCCTAATTCACAGCCGTGTTCTATAAATATGAGAAAAGACGCATTATTCATCATCTCTTGATCCATCACCACCAACAACCACATCAAGACTTCAAACCAGAGCATCATTCTATCAACATCAAAGAAGGAGAAAAGAGATCCAGTACTCGAAGGCAGTCGACTGTGTGACAGCCAGTCGACCTTATTGCCGGACTTCATTAGTTTATTTTCTCCATCTCTATTCTTTTATGTTGATCATGTATTTGAACTTGTTAAGCAATAAAAGTATTATTATGTGGAACTAATTTCATAGTTGGGTAGATTGAAACCGTAGTTATGTAATGCTATGTTTTTTTGAATCCTTCTACTTTACTTATTGATTGAATCTAATTGAATTGATATAGATTTATAACAGTCAAACTTGTTCAGAAGTTATAAGAGCAGTCGACTGAAGGTGACAGCCAGTCGACTGCCATACAAAATCTGATATTATCAAGTTTGTGAGTTAGAAATCTGAATCTGTTATATGAGCATATTGAGACGACCCGTATCTCGTGCCCATAACTTGTAACAAGAGAATCTTTAGGGGTTCTTGGTTCAATCAACTTAAGGGATCTAGATCTGACACCAAGTTCTAGAACCTTGAGTGTTTGTTCGTTTCCACTGATCTTATGTTTTCGTTAAGCACAACTTAGTAGATACCATACTAAACACTTAAGGAAAGAAACGAATTAGAGTAGATACCATGCCTAATTCTTAGCTTAGGGAAACATTACTTTAAGGAGTAGATACCATGCCCTTAAAGAGAACAAATATGAGTAATTAGAAGTGAGTTTAGAAGGTAACTGAGCATTACTGACTATTGGTGGAGATCAACAGCCCAACTATTCAAGAGATATTTGTGATTCAACACTTCTTACTTTAGTTTAATCTTTTTATTTCTTTTAGACTTTCAAAACAACTCTTTATGATTTTTATTCTTTTTATTGATTAGTAAGTTAAAGTCTACAATCTCTGTGGGATCGACCCTTGCTATTGCTACGCTTTTCTAAACGATTCGTGCACTTGCAAGGTTTTTATAATTTGTGTCTAGTTTTATCTCTTTATTTAGGTAACTAGAAACCAACAACAAGTTTTTGGCACCGTTGCCGGGGATTGTTTAGTATTTTAACTTACAAATCAGTAAAATCTTTTTCTTTTTATTTTATTTTATTTCTTCTTCTCCTTTTATAACATTTTTCTTTCAGGTTACATTCTGCGCAGGCAGACCAGTCGACTGTCCCAAGGATCAGTCGACTGTCCAGAGGATTTTTTCAAAAAGCAACAATGGGTGAAAATTTTTTAAACCGAGTACCAATGCAAGACAAATTCATTCCTAAGAATATGGAGAACCCTTCTTGCATAGCTTTTCAACCCAAAGTCACAGGGAATATGCATCTATCACCTCAATTACTCAGCATGGTGCCCCACTTCTTTGGTAGAACAGACGAAGATCCGCATCTACATTTACAAGACTTATTTGATCTTTGCAGGACACAAAGCATCCAAGGGCTTACCTCTGAACAAATCAGGTTAATCTTGTTTCCTTTTTCTCTAAAACTTAATGCTAAGTTGTAGTATAATTCTTTGGAACCAGGATCAATTAATTCATGGGAGCAGTTGGCAACAAAATTCTTGAAAGAGTTCTTTCCAGCCCAGAAAACCAGACAACTAAAAAGGGAGATTCTACTCTTCCAACAAAAGGATGACGATTTGTTTTTCGAGGCATGGAAGGACTTCAAAAATAAGCTTCTCAAGTGTCCTATGCACAACATACCTAAGGATGATCAGGTACAATCATTTTATGAGGGTTTAAATTACACTAACAAAGCAATTGTTGATTCAGCATGCAATGGAATGTTGATGAGGAAGAGTGCTGAGGAGGCCATAGAGCTATTTGAAGAACTCAGCGAGAACTCACAACAATTCTCAACAAGGAGGAACATCTCAAGAAAACAGGGAGTATACGAAATTTCTCATAATAATAACATGCAATTAGAAATGGAAACCATGAACAAAAAGATTGATATGCTTGTAAATTCAATGTTGGGTGGCGTAAAAAACCAACCAAACGAAATTTGTGCAAATTGTTTTCAATCTAACCATACAACTAATTCATGTCCCATGTTTTCTTTCGCAGATCAGGAGCACACAAACTACGAAGAACAGGGAATGTACCCGCCCCAGAACAATTTTTTTTCAAACACGTATAACCCAGGGTGGCAAAACCATCAAAGCAATCAATTCGCACCAGGGCATACGCAGCAATTCCAGGGTGAGAATGGGTATGATAGGCCAGAACAAGAAAAGAATAAGTTGGATTTTGAAACCACCATTCTTCAACTACTCCAACAACAACAACAAACAAGCAATCAACAAGGACAGGCCATTCAAAAATTGGAAATGCAAATTGGTCAAATTGCTACGGAGTTAAGTGAAAGAAAGGCAGGAGAATTCCCATCACAAACCATACCTAACCCTAGAGGACAAGAACAGCTCCAATCAAGGACAACACGAGAGGAAGAGATTGAGTTTACAATGTTTGATGCACCACAATTTCCACACGATGATCATGAATGTTATAATGTTGATGTGGTTCAGGAAATTTGTGACCAAACATTTCAGGAAAATAGTGTTGATCCAGTACAAGCAACAATTACACACCCTCCACTACTATCGCAAGTTGAAATGGAATACGATACCTGGAGGATTGCAGAGACAGTACATCACAGTGAAACTCCAACGTCATATCCAGGTAAGCATGCACCTGCATTTGAAAAATTGGTATCTGATAACACTTGTGTTTTCCAGGATAAGTCGACTGGTGATCATGACAAGTCGACTGATGAACACGACAAGGTGACTGATGAACAACACAAGTCGACTGCGACCAGACAACCAGATGAGGAGCTGAAGCCAATACATGAATATATGGGGGACCATCAGACATTACCTGTGACAGTTGCTACAAATTTCAGGATGAATGAAGAGGCAAGGCTGCAGGGAGTCTTGCAAAATCACAACGGTGCATTAAGATGGACCATTGCTGATAAACTGATGTCAAGATGGTACGGTCCATAAATTCTTACAAAAGGTTTCCCCCACATGGAGCATTGACGAAAAAATCAAACGTTCTAAGTGAATGGGCAGAGGGGGGAAACCTTATAATAAGATGAGTTGTGAGCCACGAGTCATTTAATACATGGCACAACTCATCAAGTCTAGCTGAAGACAAGAAACACAGCACTTATTGGGAGGCAACCCAATTTTTCAGGGAGTATTTACACTTTTCCTTTATTTTCTTTCAGTTATTCATTTTTCTTTGAGTTATTATTTATTTTTCTCTCCTTACTAGATGTGACATATGCCTATTTTTACATTTTCTTTCGAACATTGAGGACAATGTTCCATCTAAGTTTGGGGGTATTAGGGTTAGTTATATGTATCATCTTTTTAAATTTTTTAGGATAAACAATTTCTTATAAAGTAAGAAGAAGGATACCTATTTGCTTTAGGATTATTGAGTTCCATAAATTCCCTACAAAATTATATGAGTCATGCGATTATACATAATAAACAAATGTGATGCTTTTTTTGGTTATTATTCCCTTTAGATCTAGTCCTAAATTGAGTTTAAGTAAATAGAGTGATAAAATATATATATATATATATATATATATATATATATATATATATATATATATATATATATATATATATACTTGAATAAAGTCAATCTACTCCAATGTTTTGAGTGCTTAGTAACTAGGGGTATTCATCACCAATGTTTACCTTTACGTCAAACGGCAACTTGAAATATGAGTATGCAAAGCACTTTAGAGTTTGTGACTTGCTGAGTAACCGGGTGGATTCATCACAAATATTTTGCATTCGCGTAAAAAGGCAAGTGACAACTTTAGAGAAGCGACTTTAAAAAATAAAAAAAAAAAAAAAAAAAAAAAAAAAAAAAAAAAAAAAACTCTAGTTTGCTACTCGGTTTGTAGTAGAGAAAAGGGGATAATCACAGATTGAGTAATTACATACTATAACTATAATTAATTGCATGACAAGTATGGTTGAGTTTGGAGTCATGAATAAACAATTGCACTAGAAAAAGTGGGTATGTTTAATTTTACTTTATCTGAAATTGTTTATACCTTTCTATGTTAATGCCCACATAATAAAAACTCTTGGTGGTTAAGGCTGTCATTATTATTTTTCCCCTTGTTCATAATTTCAGTTTGCTTTAGGACAAGCAAAAATCCAAGTTTGGGGGTATTTGATGAACACATTATTATTCACATTTAGAAGCAATAATCTTATTATAAATGCACATTTAAAAGCTCTATATGTAGTATTTAACTCTTATTTTCTCTTTTCCATAGGAAACAGCTCAAGACAGCGAAACGAAGCAAATTCAGGATCTTAAGGATGAACTCAGAAGATTACAGAAGAATCAGTCGACTGGTTCTCCACAACAGGCGACTGGACAGAGGAAATCAAGTTTACACAGCTGCTCGGCACAGTCGACTTACTCCAACATCAGTCGACTGGGCTGATCAATTAAGAAATCTTTTGAAGTCTCGACACAGTCGACTTATATTCAAAGACAGTCGACTGATCGATGGCAGAGTCAAAAGATAAGATGTTCGAAGATTCATCCAAATCTAATTTCAAATCTATTGGAATCCAGATTTTATGCGAATAACAAATCAAATCTAGAGACTGGGGATTTCCAAGAGCACGTGGTGAACAGATAAGGAAGGAAAGAAGAAAAGAGAAAGAAATAAATCACCAAATCAAATAAAGAAGGACTTTCCTGAAAAAGTGCAAAACCCTAATTCACAGCCGTGTTCTATAAATATGAGAAAAGACGCATTATTCATCATCTCTTGATCCATCACCACCAACAACCACATCAAGACTTCAAACCAGAGCATCATTCTATCAACATCAAAGAAGGAGAAAAGAGATCCAGTACTCGAAGGCAGTCGACTGTGTGACAGCCAGTCGACCTTATTGCCGGACTTCATTAGTTTATTTTCTCCATCTCTATTCTTTTATGTTGATCATGTATTTGAACTTGTTAAGCAATAAAAGTATTATTATGTGGAACTAATTTCATAGTTGGGTAGATTGAAACCGTAGTTATGTAATGCTATGTTTTTTGAATCCTTCTACTTTACTTATTGATTGAATCTAATTGAATTGATATAGATTTATAACAGTCAAACTTGTTCAGAAGTTATAAGAGCAGTCGACTGAAGGTGACAGCCAGTCGACTGCCATACAAAATCTGATATTATCAAGTTTGTGAGTTAGAAATCTGAATCTGTTATATGAGCATATTGAGACGACCCGTATCTCGTGCCCATAACTTGTAACAAGGGAATCTTTAGGGGTTCTTGGTTCAATCAACTTAAGGGATCTAGATCTGACACCAAGTTCTAGAACCTTGAGTGTTTGTTCGTTTCCACTGATCTTATGTTTTCGTTAAGCACAACTTAGTAGATACCATACTAAACACTTAAGGAAAGAAACGAATTAGAGTAGATACCATGCCTAATTCTTAGCTTAGGGAAACATTACTTTAAGGAGTAGATACCATGCCCTTAAAGAGAACAAACATGAGTAATTAGAAGTGAGTTTAGAAGGTAACTGAGCATTACTGACTATTGGTGGAGATCAACAGCCCAACTATTCAAGAGATTTGTGATTCAACACTTCTTACTTTAGTTTAATCTTTTTATTTCTTTTAGACTTTCAAAACAACTCTTTATGATTTTTATTCTTTTTATTGATTAGTAAGTTAAAGTCTACAATCTCTGTGGGATCGACCCTTGCTTTTGCTACGCTTTTCTAAACGATTCGTGCACTTGCGAGGTTTTTATAATTTGTGTCTAGTTTTATCTCTTTATTTAGGTAACTAGAAACCAACAACAGCGCGCTTCTTTGGGGTCTTCGGGTAGGAGCCCGTCCCTTAAGAACTCCACTAAAGACTTCATCCAATTATCTTGTAACATTACCGGCAACGATTCCGCCGAGCTAGGTGTCTCGTCTTCGATGCTCGGCTTAGAGAGGAATTCGATCAGTATGGTCTGTTCGAGACCTTGCAGGGAGGACGAGGCCAATTTGGAGAGGGCATCGGCCTGTGAGTTCTCTTCACGAGGGACCCGCTGGATGAGCGCCTCCTCGAACCGGCTCATGAAGGCCCGAACCTTAGTGAGGTACTTTGCCATCCGCTCGTCTCGGGCCTCGTACTCGCCCAAGACTTGGTTCACGACGAGCTGGGAATCGCTGTGGATTCGAAGGCACTGCGCCCCAACACTTCGTGCAAGTCCGAGGCCAGCAATGAGTGCCTCGTACTCCGCCTCATTGTTCGAGGTCTTGAAGTTCATACGGATCGCGTATTGGAGGACGAAGTCGTCAGGGCCGTTCAGGATGATGCCGGCACCGCTTCCTTCGTTACAGTAGGATCCGTCCACGAAGACTGTCCAAATGGGGGGTCCACTCGGGACGTGGCCGACCTCAGGGATCGTGGACTCTACGATGAAGTCGGCGAGGGCCTGTGCCTTAATTGCCGTCCGAGGCTGGTAAGAGATGTCATGCTGACTCAGATCTATGGACCACTTCATTTGCCGGCCCGAGGTCTCAGGCTTGTGGAGGATCTGCTTTAGGGGTTGGTCGGTGAGGACAATGACCGAGTGGGATTGAAAGTACGGCCGAAGCTTCCTCACTGCCATGACTAGGGTGTAGGCCATCTTCTCTATCCTCGGATAGCGGAGCTCGGCGTCCCGAAGCACCTTGCTCACGTAGTAGATAGGCCTTTGGGCCCGGTCCTCCTCCCTCACCAAGACAGCCATTAGGGTCTGCTCGGAAGCAGCCAAATAGACGAAGAGAGTCTCGCCCGGGACCGGTTTGCTGAGCAGAGGGGGGTTCACCAAGTAGGCCTTCAGTTGATCGAACGATTCCTGTTGTGGTTGGCCCCATTCAAAACCCTTAGCCCCCCTGAGTGCTTTAAAGAAAGGGAGGCACTTTTCCCCCGACTTGGAGAGGAACCGACCGATAGCGGCGAGCCGTCCAGTAAGCTTCTGCACCTCCTTGATGTTCCGAGGCGGGGCCATGTCTAATATGGCCTTAATATTCTCGGGATTAGCTTCGATTCCTCGTTGGCTTACCATGAAGCCGAGGAATTTTCCCGAAGAGACCCCGAACGCACACTTGTTCGGGTTCAACCGCATGTTGTGCCTTCCCAACACGCCGAAGGCCTCCTGGAGGTCGGCCACGTGGTCAGTGCCTCGGACGCTCTTGATGAGCATGTCGTCAACGTACACCTCCATGTTCCGGCCTATCTGGCTCTGAAAGACCTTGTTGACGAGGCGCTGGTAGGTGGCGCCCGCATTTTTCAATCCAAACGGCATGACCCGGTAGCAGTAGAGGCCTTGATCGGTGATGAAGGAGGTCTTCGGAATGTCCGGAGGGAACATTCGGATTTGATTATAGCCTGAGAAGGCATCCATGAAGCTGAGTAGCTCATGGCCCGAGGTGGCGTCAATGAGGGTGTCGATGTTTGGAAGAGGGAATGGGTCCTTCGGACACGCCTTATTTAGGTCGGTGAAGTCAATGCATATTCTCCAGGAGCCGTTGGACTTCTTGACCATTACAACATTGGAGAGCCACTCGGGGTAGTTTACCTCATGTATGAACTTAGCCTTCAAAAGCTTATCCACCTCCTCCTTGATGGCCTGCTGTCGCTCGAGAGCGAACTTTCGTCTCTTCTGCTGAACCGGTTTGCACCCCGGTTCGACACTTAGGCGGTGGACGAGCAACTCCTCGGAAATGCCGGGCATGTCCGCGGCCGACCACGCAAACAGGTCACGGTTATTCCGGATGCATTTAATCAGGTCGGAGCACAGCGCGATCGGCAAGGACTTGCTGATGAGGAACTTTCGGCTCGGGTCCTCGTCTGAGAAGAGCACTTCTTCTAACTCGTCCGTCGGCTCGGACGTTGGCCGAACTTTTGGCTCGGGGATTTCTAGTGTCTCGAGCGAGAGCACTGGTCCCCCAGTGGAAGTCATGTAGCACTTCCGGGCTGTTTCTTGGCTTCTCCTAACTTCCCCAACTCCCGACCGAGTGGGGAACTTCATTTTCAGATGGTACGCCGAGGGGACAGCTTCCAGGGCGGCTAGGCCGGGTCGGCCCAGAATGACATTATACGCTGCCGGGACGTCGACGACCATGAAGTCCATCGGCTCGGTCCGGGTAGTAGGGGTGCTTCCAGCAGTCACGTCTAGGGTTATCACCCCCTCGACAGTTACTGGAAACCCCGTGAACCCGTGGAGTGTGTAACCGGCCGGCTTGAGACGGTCCCGGGACAGCTGCAGGCCTCGGAAGGCCGAGAGAAAGAGGATGTTCACCGAACTCCCGTTATCTACTAGGACCCTCTGCACCTTGAAGTTGGCCATGCGAAGGTCGATGACGAGGGCGTCGCAGTGGGGGTTCGGACCCCTTCGAGATCTTCATCGGAGAAAGACACAGGGACACCGAGACCTTTGGGAGGAGGGGCGCTGTGAACCGAGTTAACCTCTCGGACGAAGGCCTTTCGAGAGGAATTAGAGGAGCCTCCCATGGGGCCTCCGTGGATTAGGTGCAGGACCCGTTCTTCCTCGAACTCGGGTGTCTCTTCGCGTCGCTCGAAGCGCTTGTTAGCCCCCCGAGGCGGAGGAGTGTTGCGATCCGCCCGATCGTTAGCCTTTACGAATTTGGCCAACTGCCCCCTCCGGATGAGGGCTTCTATCTCATCTCTCAATGCCCGGCATTCGTTCGTGTCGTGGCCGTGGTCCCGATGGTAACAACACCATTTATCTTTGTTCCTCCTCTTTATCGGGGTGTGCATCCTCGGAGCTGGAGTGATGACTCCCTCCTTCTCCACTTCCATTAGGATGGTGGAGACATTAGTGGTGAGGGGAGTGAACTTCTCGAACCTGGGGGGAGGACGGCGCTGACCGCTGTTGTCCTTCTGTGCTTTCTTGGACCCTTCTTCCCCCGCCGCCTTCCTCTTCGACCCGGAGGAGGTCCCTCTGAAGCTCGGGAGAGCTTCAGCCTCCTCTGCCCGGATATACTTCTCGCACCTCAGGAGGAGGTCGGCGAAGTTATGCGGGGGCTTCTTGGCTAGGGACGATCGGAGGTTGGCATTGAGGACGTTCGACTGGAACGCCACGGTCGCCACAGACTGGTCTAAGGATGCGATAGACCTGACCTCTGTGGTGAATCTCTTCACATAGTCCCGCAGCTTCTCTTCCCTTTCCTGCCGCAGGTTCAGTAGGGAGAGGCTTGTCTTCTCAGCTCGCCTGCTACTCACGAAGTGAGTTATGAACAGTGTTTCAAACTGCTCGAACCAGAAGATGGAGGAGGGAGCGAGTCTGGAATACCATTCCCGAGCCGACCCCCTGAGGGTGGCTGGGAAGGTCCTGCAGAGCACGGCGTCGGAAGCTTGATGGATCAGCATCAGGGTCTTGAAGCTTTCGACGTAATCAACTGGGTCGGATTCCCCTGAGTACGTTTCAAACTGCGGAGGTTTGAAACCCCTCGGTATGTGGGCCTCCATGATCGACCGAGAGAAAGGGGGTCTGCTGGGGCGGACGGTTCCTGCTCGGGACTCCTCCTCTCTGTCCATGGGACCAATGCGCCTCTCCACCTCATGGAGACGGCGGTTGAGGGCATCGTCCCTCCGCTGGTAATCATACGATCCCCCGGACTCTTCTTCATAGGAAGGGGAGAGGGGACTGCGGCGCCGGTAGTCCTGGGATCGGCGAGGACTGTAGCGCTGCTGCTGGCGGCTGGGTGCCGGGGAAGGACTTCGGGTTCGGCGACGAGGACTGGGATCCCTCGGGGGCGTTGGAGCCCTCTGGGCATTCTGGATGTTCTGCCGAAGGTTGAGAGCCTGCAGTACGGTGTCTTGGAATTGTAGGAACTCGGCACGAGTGATTGGTGCGTCATTGTTCCTCCGATGATGCCGATCCGCGGGGGAGTGCGGTCCCCTTCTTCGGCGCTCGGGTGATACCGCTCGGCCCCTGTGGCCCAGAGACCTTCGACCGCCTCGGCGGTGAGGGGACCGTTCGCCCTGACGCTGGCGGGAGGCTCCCTCTCAGGCCCGCCTCTCATCAAGGTGGGTGCGGAGGTCCTCATCTTTCTGGCGGTTCAGCATTGTGTTGCGGAGGTCGGGATGATGAGAAGTCATTGAATCCGAGGATTCATTACGAACCGAAACATGGTCCGGATTGAGGGGCTGCTTCTGCTTCCGACCGTTATGGCCGGAAGGGCCATTACTGGGTTGCTGCTTGGGAAGAGGAGGTTGGCCCTGTTGGGCCGGCGGAGGAAGATCGGGCTGTGGAATAGGATTGACAGGGGCTTCCTCTGTAGGGTCGGCGAGATTGGTCCCGCGATTGGACCCTCTAAATCTGACCTTCTTTGGAGGCATCGTTGGAGAGGACGACAAGGAAGGGGCTGAGGCTGTTCGTGTGGTTCTTCCCACAGACGGCGCCAATCTGTTACCGCTAATTCTGGTGTGGGGGTAAACAGATAGAATTTGTGGGTTCGTGGAAAAACCTGAATAGCAGATCCGAACCTGTTCGTCTGAGTTGGGCTGCTGACTCCCGCCGTGCACCTGCAAGGAAAGTGCGAAACACCGGGGTTGATCCCGGCGATGCACCCTCCGACGCTCTTGTCAGTAACCAGAAGAGATTAAGAAAGAGCTTAAGCAGGTAAAAGAGTGATTAACCTGGTCACAGTGGCAGAGGGGAGGTATTTATAGTCGCCAGGGGAGTGATTAGAGGCCTGGTTTCCAGTGTAACTGCTAGGAGAAAAATCCTCACAGTTTGTTTAGGAAACTAACCCCTTGATTCCCGGTGAGAGCAAATCAGGCCCGTTGACTTGGTCAAATCAGTGGCCCTAATTTGTCTCTTGCTGGTCTGGGCTCGCCTCGGGTCGGGACCCGTGCCCAATCGTGTGGATCTGCTCGTGGGTTATTGGGTCTCGTGCGAAGGAGATCCAGTACCCGCTTTGGATCCACCTTGTATGCGAAATTACCATTTTGCCCCTGAGCTTCGAGATTCGTGCCCAATCTGGACGGTCCCGATTTAACCCCATTTTTAGCCATATCAATGTATAGTTTTGAAATTCGTGATATAAAATAGTAGAAAAGTAAGAAATGGATTTGAAAGTCACACAATAGAATATCAAAATAGATGTATAGATTGTTAATATCAAACACAATAGTACAAAATAGTAGTAGTGAAATGATTTATAAAAGTAGGGAGAAAAACAGAATGAAATACATGCATAAGGACAATGCAAGCGTGAATGAGAAAATAACATGTAGTGTAGCAAATTTACACAAAAAATATATCATAAAAATATACAATAATGTAGGAATTAAATAAGCCTCTAACATGTCCTTGAAGATCCACCGATGCCGATCGACGAACCAAGCGGGAAGAAAAGAATGGATAGCACTGGAATTTCAGGAGAACAAGATAGGGAAGAAAAAACTAGTATGATACACAATATGAATCAACAAATAAAGATGAATGCAAGGTACAGAAAGCAATGAATGACACACGAGCTGAAATAAGAAGAAATCAATGAGGCAAGCAGAAATAAGAGATTGCTTGCACCGGAATCAAAAGAACATGGGTAGGGAAAGAATAAATTTATACCTAATAAGGAATCAATAAATCAGGACAACTGAAAAAAGACAAAAGAAAACAAGGAATCAAGAAATTGAAAATGAAGGGATCAAATGAATGGGATAAGACTAGTGTCCAGATCGAGTTAATTATCAAATTGTTCATGTGATTGCATGGCCTGTTTAATGTTGAGTTAATCTTGACTGAGTCAAGTCAAACTAACACATTAGCCAAACCTGGCTCTGATACCACTAAAAACCTTGTCACGCCCCGCTTCCCAAAAATATGGAATACGAGCGCGTGACAAAGTCCAGCGAATGATTTTCATCATTCATAAGCTGTAGGATCGACTCAGCACCATAACAAGAAATATAATAAGATATACACAACCACGCATGCATGAATAATTTATTAATCAACAGAAAACAATTGAAACAAATAATAATATCCCAAATAGTTTTCAACTCTGGATCAAAAGATAAAACTCGGGAACATAAGCCCGTTACATGTTTTAAGTATCAAAAGAAATAAATAACTCAAGAAGACAAATATTTAAGCAAGTCATTGCTCCAAGCGAAACCTAGAATGTCTGCTCACCAATTCCAGCAGGAAATTCGTCTCCAAAGTCTATTTGTAAAAATATAAAAAGGGAAAAATAGAAAAAACAAGATAAACGCCCCTAGTGCAAGTTGGGGCCGCAAATAGTACAAGTAAGGATATGAAAACAAGTGCAAGAAATATGGAATAGGATTTGGAATCGAGAATGTATAACATATTATAATAGGGATGCAACAAGTATTGGAATTCAAGAGACTAGCTAGCAAGAAGATAACTCAAGTGACAAGATTGGGTAACAAGTACAGGTAGTGAAACAAATATGTAATCCCTAATCCCGTATATGCATGTATTTCTGTATATTCAGTATTTCAATTATTTAAAGTTTTCTTCTCGCTTTTAAATTCATTTTTTTTTGTTTTAAATTCAACAATTATATTTTTGATTGCTATTATTTTGAATTAGAAGTTTATTTCTTGTTCTTATTTTATTAGTTATTTATATTTTAACCAAGATTAAATTTTTGTTAATTGATCTATTTTATTCTCAATTTTATATTTTTAACGAAAGCCCAGATTTATTTTATTGATTTCCTTATTGGATTTTAAGCCCATCTTATATTTATTTGGATTATGTAAATTTCTGGTCATTTCTTTTTCTCCTAATTGTATTTGTTTTGAAGCCCAATCAAGCCCAACCCGAAACAACCAGTATGACCCCAACTGTTCATTTCCAAAACTGAAACCCCAACATTTAATTACTCTAATTCATTAAAACCCCCTTTAAATTTAATTACTAAATTATTTTTATTATTATTAACTTCCCCCCTCCCCTGTAACTCCTATCTCTCACTCTCCCGTCTCTTCCTTCTCCCACGCGCTCCCTGTGTTTCGAAACCAAAAGTACAATTTTAAATAAATAAATTATTTTGTACACAAAGCACGTGCACGTGCACACGTGCAATGTGCACACTTTTGCGGGCCGGGCTGATATTGAGAAGAGGGAATTCTGAATTTTTGGATTTCAAAATAGGAGGGAAAAAAAGTTCCAATTTTAGAAAATGGGGTTAGTGGTGTTCATGTGAGGGGTGGTTATTATAACTACCCATTATTAATCTATAAAAATGCCCCTTAGTCTCTCATTCTCTCATCTCTTCTCCTCTCTTTCTCTTGCCATTCCCGAAAGCTCCAAACAAGCCATAAGCCAGCATAGCCTTTGCCCATTTCTCCACCTAAATCACCTATTCCACATGCTTATATACATATACTAATGTATATATATGTACATACATAGTATGTGTATATGAAAGAAGATGAGAGTTTGTTCTTGATGTTGCCATGGAGATGCTCACTGTTGTTGCCGAAAGTAGAGAAGGAAGTGGGGACTTGCATTGATGCACGGATTTCGAGGAGGTTGCAATTGGAGTTTTCTTTAGGAGCTCCTAATTCTAGGAGTTCATTTGGGTACCAATTCTTCAACTTTAGGTGGGTGTTTCTTAAATGCTTTCTAATTTAGGAGTAGATATTGCATGATAGATAATATATGATTCATTTGGTTGAAATTGAATTGGTATTATGAGATTACATGCACATTAATGAATCGTTAAATTTTGATTGATTGTGGTAAATGCAAATTGCTATGCTATTCCTTAAATTGTTATGATTGCTAGTTGAAATGCTAGAATTGAAGTGATTGCATGAAATTGATGTGTGTTGAGACATTGGTTAAAATAATGCAAATGTGATTAAAAGAAGTGTTTGTTGTTAATATGGCAAAGAAGTGTGGTTCTAACTTCAAAACATCTATTTTTGAGTATAGGGATTTTTGGTAAAGTAATTTTTGATAAAAGACAATATTTTATTTGGGAAATTAATTGTATATCTTTTTATGCATTTTAAAGAATTTTTATTGAAGGACGAGAAACTTGTGGATTTGTGAACATATACGAAATTTTTTTTTAAAAGGAATACATTATGAAAATGATCTATATTTTTTACGTGGAAGTACAAATAAATTAAAAGGTTGAAAAATATATGCAGGCTACAATTGGTGTAATTGACAGTCGACTGATTACCTTCCACAGTCGACTGGCAAGTATAAGAAATTGGTTTTTCGTCGGCAGGACAGTCGACTGTCCACTTCACAGTCGACTGCTGCTGGTGTTTGGGTTTTCAAAGTTTTCGCGGAACAGTCGATGATATTGTCACCAGTCGACTGGACCGACTGTGATGTATTGATATTAGCAGAACAGTCGACTGATACCGACTGAGATGTTTTGATGTTCGCTGAACAGTCGACTGATACCGTCACCAGTCGACTGAACCGAACTATTTATTTTGGTTTTGAGTTTGGATTTGATTTTGACAAATGAAAGTTAAATAAGTTGAATACGAGATTTTATGATTATTAAGATTTGATTGAGTTTTATTGGAAAATGCACACCAGGATATGAAAGATGAAATTGATCGAATTGAATGGTTCTCATGTTATAAGATTATAAAAGAAATGTTTTGAGAAAGAATTTGTGAACAAAAGAAATGGAAATGTTATTTGAGATTAATTATGAATCATTGTTGATCTCTAGAAAGAGATAGTTGTTGGAATCTAGAGGCTAGGCGAGACCCTAGTGACCGGCAGTATTATTTATAATTCTGAGAGCTAACCGTTGAGGGTTGAGAGTCTCTTGAGAAGTAGCCAGGTAGGCTGACTGTCTCTGTTGTTTTGAATTAAGTCCGGTAAGGTTAAGCTAGCTCTAGGTTGTGATGATTTTCTTTTAAAACAAATTTTGTAAGGCTGTGATGGAAGTGAGAGAAAAACACAAGTATGAGGGCCATTGGATGGGTGTTGTGAGGGTATGCACAGGCTGTCTTCACGATGCGTCGTGACATGACGTGGATACTACTCCAGAGTACCATCCCGGTAGCAATGCTTGTGGGATGTTTGGTGGCTGCAAGAGGATCGTGTGCCATGAAGGAGGCTGAATTGTCCATAGGTTCTTCACGATGCGTCGTGACATGACGTGGGATTCCCCACCAGGTTTTCTGTACACGTGCTTGTAATCATAGAACATCTATGATACTTACCGAAATTACAGATATATACATAGTGGAGATGTGATGAAAGTAGGAGAAAAACATGAGTATGAGGGCCATTGGATTGGCGGCGTGAGAGTATTCACAGGTTCTTCACGATGCGTCGTGACATGACGTGGATACTGCTCCAGAGTACCGTCCCGGTGGCGATGCTCATGGGATGTTTGGTGACTGCGGGTGGTGTCATGTGCCATGAAGGAGGCTGAATTGTCCATAGGTTCTTCACGATGCGTCGTGACATGACGTGGGATTTCCCTCCAGGTTTTCTGTACATGAGCTCGTACTCATAGAACATCTAGGATACCTACCGTAATTACAGTAGTAGATTAAGTCATGGCGAGGGATTGAACCCTACAAGATGAAGAACGATTAAGAGGCTTGCCCTCGGACCAATGTAGTATGGGATGCATAGAATCCGAACAAGTGTGCATTAGTGTCATGTAATAAAATATCTGCATTAAGGACTAAGTGCACCGCACAACACGACATCAGCAGGATAGTCCCTTTGTAGCTCTGTTTGTGATCAAGTTTGTGTTTGCTAAAGTATTTAAGAATCGTTATACTGTTTTCGACATAGAGAGGATGGCCGTGTATAATATTTAGTCAGTTGTAAGCAACTGACGCGCCCACAGTTTTATATGCAGGATTTGGAGTTACATGAAGATATAAAGATGATTTGATGCTGTTGACTACTTAAATGTTAAAGTTGTAACAATTGTACTTTTATTATTGTTGTATTTTATTGATTCTGCTGCGTATTGTTGTAAAAGACTCTGATGTAATTATTGTTGAAATAAAAGTTTTAAATTCCTTGTAAAATTGTACGAATGAAGTGTAAAGATCCTGTGGAAATCTCGAATTCAGCTGTTTTTGGAATTCGGGGTGTTACAGCTTTCTCATGAAGTTCTTTTCCGATGTCACAAGGAATGAAATGGAGTGGCAATTTGTCATGCTAACTCAGGGGAGTCGAACCGTAGATGAGTATGCTGCGGAGTTTACCCGACTGAGTCATTTTGCCACTTCCATGGTAGCGAACGATGAAGATAGAGGCCGCCATTTTATGTTAGGCTTGGATATGAAGATTCAGGATCGCCTCACTGTCTTGCGACTTCGATTCTATGCTGACATCCTGGAGGCTGCCAGAAGCCAGGAACAGACCAGTAGGCGGAAGCGTGCCATTCAGCGGTCCGCTCTGCATCCTGTCACTGTGAGGCCCATTGGTGGGCCGATCAGGAGGCCAGTTCCGGCCCATCCTGCCGGGGCTGCTCCCTACCCTGCTGCTGCTCCACGGAGAGAGGGTTACTGTGACTTCGGTCAGATTCCAGGGCATATGCGCAAGGATTACAGGTGGGCCAACCGCCAATGCTTCGAGTTTGGTGCTGGTGATCACACAATTCGGGACTGTCCCCGGAGGAGGTATGTGCCGCCCGCTGGTGCGCCAGCTCATGGTCAGGTCGGGCCGCCACTTCCTCCTCAGCATCAGATCATCGGTCAGAGGACCACTGCCCCGAGGAGAGGTCAGGCCTACAACTTGATTGCAGAGGAAGCAGAGACAGTTGAAGATATTGTCGCAGGTATATTGCGGTTTGTTATTTTGTCTTTTTCCTATCTTCTCCTTGCATCATTTATTTTTGTATACTTTCTTATTCATGCACAATTTCAGTTATATTCTTAGACTCAGCCTGTGGTCTTATCTTTGTTAACCCATTCCCTGTTCATCCCGATGTCGTCACCATTCGTCTCTCTTCATTGTTTCTTGCTTCTCAATCTCATGGGTGTTACACTGTCCTACATACTGCCTATGCAAATTTCGAGGACGAAATTTTGTTGTAAGGTGGGTAGGTTTGTAACCCCTAATCCCGTATATGCATGTATTTCCGTATATTCAGTATTTCAATTATTTAAAGTTTTCTTCTCGCTTTTAAATTCATTTTTTTTGTTTTAAATTCAACAATTATATTTTTAATTGATATTATTCTGAATTAGAAGTTTATTTCTTGTTCTTATTTTATTAGTTATTTATATTTTAACCAAGATTAAATTTTTGTTAATTGATCTATTTTATTCTCAATTTTATATTTTTAACGAAAGCCCGGATTTATTTTATTGATTTCCTTATTGGATTTTAAGCCCAACTTATATTTATTTGGATTATGTAAATTTCTGGTCATTTCTTTTTCTCCTAATTGTATTTGTTTTGAAGCCCAATCAAGCCCAACCCGAAACAACCAATATGACCCCAACTCTTCATTTCAAAAACTGAAACCCCAACATTTAATTACTCTAATTCATTAAAAACCCCTTTAAATTTAATTACTAAATTATTTTTATTATTATTAAATTCCCCCCCCTGTAACTCCTCTCTCTCTCTCTCCCGTCTCTTCATTCTCCCACGCGCTCCTTGTGTTTTGAATTCGAAACAGACGCCTCCCCCCCCCACTTCGTCATCCTTTCTTCCCTCCATCCGTTATAAAAACCCAGATGAGCTCCCATCTCCTTCCTCCCGCTCTCCCTTCCACCACCTCCGAGAACCCCTTTCCACCCCCACCCCCACCCCCCCCCCATCGAGCTCCGCTCGCCAACCTCTTCCCTGTCCTCCTCGCAACCACCCCGCCATCCTCCTCCTTCCACCATTACCGCCTGCCCTTGCTCCTCCTCCACCATCTCGTCATCCCCTACATCCGAACGACCCCTCGTCTCCCTCACCACCATCAACCCATCACCGCCTCGACCCACCTCCGAGTCCCTTCAACCCACCTTCGCGCTGCCCTCTCTCTCCCGAGCACAGCAAATCACCATGACAGATTCCCGGTCCTCCCAGCGCCTCGCTAGCCCTGCAATGCCTCCCCTCTGACTGTAGCAGTGCTGAACTGCCTGGCTTCCCCCTTCGACTGCAGCAGCGCCGAACTGCCCGACTTCCCCTTCAACTGTAGTAGGTCGCAGCGGCAGCCCTCGACGCTCCGCCTCTCCATCCTCCTCTGTTTTCCCTCTCCCAACAGAGCCCCACAACCCATCGGAGTGCCACCCACTCTTCCGCCCTCCTCCCGTCGTCACCCTACCGTGGCCACCAGTCACGTCGCCCACGCTGTCGTGGTATGTTCGCTCAACCCCGTGCCGCTCACTTCTCCTGCGGTCTCTTTCTCTCTCTCTCCCTCTCTGTTGCATTTGGGAAGAAAGAGAACAGGGAGTGGTTGGTTGGGTGTTTGGTGTTTGTGTAGTGGAGGGGATCCCGATCTGATTTATTTGTGTGTTGGTGTTTGGTGTTTGTGTGAAGGGAGATCCTGTTTGGTGTTTTGAGTTGTGTGGAGAAGTGGTGTTTGTGGTTGTAAAGTGGATCCAATCTGGTCTTGCTGTTTTGCTGTAGTTGCTGACACGTGTCTTGCACGTGCATCGTTGCCTGGGATTCTGATCCCGTTATTCTCATGTTCAGTGTCAGTGTCGTCGGTTATCAGGCAATTATTCTCTTGTACAACTCGTTTGTTCTCGTACAAGCTTCTTTGCAAAATACCGCAAGTATATTTCTTGACCCTAATTCGTATTCTTCGGTCGAATCGAAGTCTGTTGTTATACATGATCCGTCGATCCCGTATTCGCACAGGATCGCGAATACCTTGTTGCCATATGCATTACTTGAACACGATTAATACACACATATGTACCCTTAGGATTATACATGATATGTGCAGGATTGTTTTGCCCGTGGTAGTAATTTAAACATGATATCTTATTTTGTTGTTGTTGATAGAATAAAAAAAAGAAATAAGTCGGGGTATAAGGGTAAGGACCATAGCAGTGGACAATATAGGTAAGTGTACTTGGAAGGGGGCCCGTGTTTCCCAGTACATAGTTCATGAACTTGTTGTACTTGATGTATTCATGAAGCCATTATTTGGCTCATGAACTTATTGTATTAATGAACCCACTGTGTGGTTCTTGAAATTGATGGTATTCACGGACTTATTTCGTGAACTTGTTACTTTATTTTCGTATTCATGAACCATGCTTGTTTGATACTTGATACCTGATTACACCGCCGTATAAAATCCACCACTAGACCTAAACGTAACTGCTTGTATGTAGCAACCATTTAGTAAAAGTATGGATGCATGAAATGCTACATTAGACAGAATTAATAAAAGACAGAAGATTAACACGTGCACTTGCATGACCCAATTACATGTACATGTTCCTATTGACTTGTTTACTTGATTACTTGTTACATACCACTTGTTTACATGCATGCCTTGTTCATGATCCTGTTTACATGTTGTAATTCTCCTATTACATGATTCTTGATTTCTTGCTCTTTTTCCTGCTTCTTGTTTTGTTTTTATAATTGTCCACGTAGCTTGTACCACTTGCAGCCCGTGACTTGCATTAACCGGCATCTTCTTGTTCTTTTTTTTGTATAATGTACTTGCAGGCCCGGATGGAGAATTACCAGAAGGTGTTGCTGATCAAGTGTTTTAGTCTTGTTTATGTTGATGTTGTTTTAATTCATATTTTATTTCATGCAACTCTTTATTGTTTTCCGAGCTTGTTTGACCCGTAACTACTTTGTTTTTCCAGTTGTTGGTTATGTTATGGACTATGTCATGTACTTTTGTTATCCTGTTGTGATTTTATATGCCTGCGTGGTTTATTTTGCTATCTTGTTGTTGAGTTACCTGTACAGCTTATGAATGATGTATTCGCATCATTCGCTGGGCCTCAACCACGGACTCGTATTCCCGTATTTTGAAAAGCGGGGCGTGACAAAATAACAAGTGAACATGTAGTTGTATTAAGTATCAGGTAAAAAGTATCACGTACAAGTGTCAAGTAACAAGTCTCAAGTGTCAAGTTGTCAAGTACAAGTATCAAGTAGCAAGTGTCAAGTATTCTGTTCAAGTATCAAGTCTCATGTATCATGTAATCAAGTATCAAGTAAGCATGTATCGTGTTCAAGTATCATGTATCAAGTCTTGTGGTTATTATTATCTAGGTAGCACTTTATGTACCATCCTTTTATCACATGGTTGCTACAGTCAATGCAATTACGTTTAGGCCCAGTGGTGGATTTTATAGGGCCATGTGCTCAGGCATCATCTAAACGAGAATCATATCATGTCATGTAAATCGTAATGGATTCTAGAGGTGGCCCCCGTCAATCCCTGACGTTGCACTTAGTTCCACGTGGCACTTAGTTTCATATCACGTGTAACCATGTATTGGATTCTAGAGGTGGCCCCCGTAGATTCTAGAGCTGGCCCCCGTCAACTCCTGACGTGGCACTTAGTTCCACGTGACACTTAGTTCCATATAACTTGAAATAATGGGAAACACGGGCCCTCTTCCGAGTACACTTACATATATTGTCCACTACTATGGTCTTTCCCTTAAACCCCGAATTATTATTTATTATTACCATCAAACAAGCATGAAAGTGTTCAAAACAGGTCAAGTAAACATGATCAAGAACATGGTACAAGTTTAATATAGTTATAAAGCATATTTGAGGGTCAACACAATTTAAAATTATCAAAAACTACGAGAATTGCAGTTCTGGACAGCATGACGTTGCTGCACCAAACCTGCGATTTTCATTGCTACAAGATAGCAAAAGTGGATCCGCCAGAACGCCTAGAAACTAGATTCCTGCCCGGTTCTAATGCATATAATTAAGGCACATAAAAGTCGTGGAAATCAATGTCAAAACAGCAAACTATATAGCATTTGTGTTCAGCCAGAATTTATAAAACTGAGTTTATACATATGAAATAGGGTTGAAACATCATTAATTAATTCTGAGAAAATTAGAAAATGTTCTCTAGGGTGTCTAGTATCAGCATGAAAAATTTCAAGTCTATTACTTACTGGTAGCATAGTTAAAATAATAGTAAACCGAAGGTGGTGTAGCAGTTTTTGTGAATCTGCGATTACCGACACAGCAGCAGTAAAACAGTAATATCTCCTAGACCATAACTTGGAATTCAAAAATTCTGGATGTTATTGACAACTAGACACTCAGGGATACATTTCATATTCATGGCCCAAGTTCAAATTTTGGTTTTATAGGGGTCGAAACAGCAAGCTAAGACAGGACAGCAAACAAGTACTACACCTTTTTGCATGAAATGTATCATAATTATATTAGTTGTGAACAAATGTATCAACGAAGGGTTGTGACTCTTAGATCATGTAATAGGTAAGGCGAAACATGAGATCATCAACGATAAACAAGGAAGAGTCACATTCACCAACTACTTGCAGTATTTTCAAGGAAATGCTTGTATTAGAAAACGAAATGTACAAGGAGATACTTGCCTTGGGGCCCGATGAAGAATCACGGGAATGGATCCCGGGCGACAAGTAAGATCGGCACAGATCTCGATGATCAAGATGATGATCAAGTTGAAGATCAAGTAAATCCAACGGCCGAGATCGAACATAAAATATATAAGAATTGGAAGAGTGTCGAAAGAGTAAATATACCATGATTGATAATTGATGAATAAGAACAAAAAGTGGATCAAATGTTTAACTCACCAAGTAGAAGACGAACGAGACGATCAAGGGCCGAGATCAAGTGTGATCGATCGATTAGACGGATGCGATCGAAGATCAAGATCAAGATCAAGATGATGATCACGATCGCGATGGTCAAAAGAGATCCGACGGTCGAGATCAAGATCTTGATGATGATGGGGACGATGATCACGATCGCGATGATCAACGATCGGACGGCCTAGATCCAATGGCTTGGTGATGATCAAATAGAGGATCGATCGACTGTGATCAAGAGCTGATGATGATCTGATGAGATCGACGGCCAACAACGCTCTAATTGAGATCAAGATCATGATGATCAATTCGATCGGACGGTTCTAGATGGCTTGATCAAAACCAACAGAGCTAGGGGTGCTCTGTGAGGAGGAGATGACGGCGGCCAGGCGGCGACTATGGCGCGACGGTGGCTTGGGGAGAGGCACGTCGACTACTGGGGAATACTGCGCAGGGAGGGGCATTGTCTGTTGTTGGATGGTGACAACACCGGGGAGTGGTGCTAGCAGCATTGCGAGGTGGTCGCGACAGGGAGGCAGCGGACCAGGGCTAACAGGGATCTCGGTGGCTGAGGCAGCGCGATGCAGGGGAGGCACTGCAGGAGTTACGTCAGGCTGTTGTTGCAGGCAGTCGCTGGCGTCGGATGGCAATCGCGACGCAGGGGAGGAGCGACGGGAGGCTGAGGTGGGGTGTCGACGAGGGTGTAGGGCGACGGCAGGAGGAGAGGAAACGGGGGAGAGGGATGGGTTCACGCAGGTCAGGAGAAGGAGAGGTAGAGGAGAGACGGTAGATGAACAGGCGGCGGGTGTGCACAGTAGGTAGGGGTTGGGGGGGGTTAGGGTTAGGTTTCAGGGAATAAGGTTATTAATATAAATAGGGTTATAGGTTTTTGGGTTAATAGGGTATTGGATTATCCAATAAGAAAAATGGGTTATGGATTTTAGGTATGAATAATAATTTTTAGATTAAAAAAAATAATTAAACAAATAATAAATAGTAGTACAATAGTACAATGAATCAAAAAGTATACATTAGGTTAATACTTAAATACTAATAACACAATAGAATATACGGATTCGTGGAATAAACAAAATCGGGATTAATTTGGGCTAAAATACATTAAACAGTAATTAATTTAATTTAAAACAAAATGTAAGAAAATCCATATTCCAATAATCACAAAATATAGATTACGATCTACAGGCTTTCTAAAATTAATAAATCAAAAATTTTAATGATAGTAATAACAATAAAAATAATAATAACAATAACAGTAATAATAACGATAATAACAATAATATTAAATAAAATAATATATATATATATTAGGATGGGATTCGAGTTTAACAAATTTATCAAAATAATCCAAACAATATAAATTATAAATAGTCAATATATAGAAATAGAAATTAATGTTAAAATATACAATTATTCGAAATAAATAAAATATACAAGAAATATTTATTTATGAAAACAGGGGTTACATGTAATGAATGTCTTAATTTTTAATAAAATTTGACTTAAACGGGCGATACAAATAATTTTAAAAAAACTAAGAAGGAAAAACTTTTCTTTGCACGTGTTAATAAATAGATTTAGAGTTGCATGTGTGATGTATGTGTTTGTTTTGGGGACAAAGTGGTGTTTCTTGAAAAAGTTGGAGTTGAATGGGCGGGACACACATTTGAAAAAAGAATTTGAAGGATAAAACTTTGATTTGCACATGAAATGTATGTATTAATAAGTAGAGTTGAAGTTGAATGTGCAACACACGTGTTTATTTTGTGACAAAAAAAAAAAAAAATGTTTGTTTGGTGTTTTTTCGGAAAAGATGGAGTTAAACGGGCAATACACGCTTTTTTTTAAAAATGAAGGAAAAAACCTTAATTTGCATGTGGGATGTATGTATTAATAAGTAGTGTAAAGTTGGATGTGAAACACACGTGTTAGTTTTGTGACCAACAAATAATAAAAAATTGTACATGTGGTGCACATATTAATAAGTAGAGTTGAAGTTGGACGTGCAACACACGTATCTGTTTTGTGACAAAAAAATTAAAAATTAATTGTTTGGTGACAAAAAAAAATTGTTTGTTTGTTTGAAAACCTTCCCATTAATATAGTAGAGATTATATATTATATTATAGATATATAGATAGATAGATAAATAATAATTTACACGTGTGATGTACATTTAATATATTTAAAAAATTTAAAGTAAAAAATCTGACGTGCTGAGGACTCGAACCTGAAACCTCATTCATATTAGTTATGCACATGCAATGCACACGTTGATAGATTCACAAATGACACTAAGGTCTTCTCCCATTATAATATTAGAGACTAGTAATAGTTATTTACACGTGCGATGCACGTCTAAATAAATATATATTTTTTAAGTAGAAATTTCTACGTATTTTGGCCTCGAACCTGAGACCTCTTTTATAATAGTTATGCGCAGACAATGCACGTCTTAATAAAATAATTAACATAAAATTTCTGACATAGTGAGGACTCGAATCTGAAACCTCCTTCATATTAGTTATGTATGTGCGTCACATGCGTTGATAGATTTACAAATGACACTAAGACTTTCTCCCATTATAATATATATATATATATATATATATATATATATATATATATATATATATATATATACATATATATCCCGTGCGATGCATGTTTTATTAAATATATAGTTTTTAAAGTAATATAATATAGCACGTATGAGGCACATGTTAATAAATATATACTTTTAAAATATATAAAGAGTATAATTGGAGAGTTGGAGTTGTACATGGAGTTGTAGATCTCTATATATTGTTATTGGCCACCATTGAGAGTCAAGAGAGAGTGAGTACTTCACTGGAGGCGGAGTTTGAGAGTTTCTCCAATTGTAAACAACTAGTACCTGCTAGTGAGGCTTGAGAGAAGGTCGTGGTGAGAATTGTAATATTCTTGTATCTTTTCTAGTGGAATAACATCTCGGGATTATTCTCCCCCGGATTAATGCGAAAGTCCCAACCGGGATAAACTTGTATGTGCTTTGGTGTGTTTGATATGATCTCATATGTTTTTGGTAGTTTGTGTTGATTGCATCGAATAACTCAACAAGATTCTCAGTCAGGTTTTACTAAGAAATCCTAAAAGTTTTGACCTGCACAAATTTGACGGGTAAGCATGATTAGGATTTTGGATATAGACATCTTTTCGTTTTGCTTTTCTTGTTCTTTTCATGATTTTTGGATATAGACATTTAAGTTGACTATAATTACAGGATTTTGGATATAGACATTTCAGTTGCTTTTCTTGTTCTTTTCTTGATTTTGGATATAAACATTTCACTATATATATTCATGGGGATAATGTGATGTACACACATATACATATAATCTATATACTATAATGATGTGGGTATAAGGGACGTGGTTCAATCAGGACCGTCGGATCTCCTCGATATTTGCTCATCTCAGACCATCAGGTCAAAAAGTCCAACGGGCCTTCTGCAACTTCAGGCCTACAGAAAAACGGGTCTAACCCGATCCATTAGGGTCAAATACAAATTTCCTCTGCCTATAAATACCAGGCCCCCTCCTCCTTGAGAAAGGTAATCTCAAAATTCTCACCTGAACCCTAGTTTCCTTGCCTTTCCCAGTGACTGACTAAATCGTCGGAGGGCCTGTCGCTGGGATTTCTCCCGATGTTTCTAGGCTCATTGCAGGTGTTCCAGTCGGCCAGTCACCAGCTACCCTTTCGAGCCGACCTCCAGAAATCGATCGGATCTGCTGTTGAGGTCTGTCCCTTCCACTTTACAAATTACAAGAACTCACACTTGTTGCTCCCTCACCGAAAACAAGCAGCATCAGGTTGGCGCCATCTGTGGAAATGCTTGACAGATCCAAAACCAGACTTCAGTCTCCAGACTCCTCCCCTCTTATGGCCTATAAACCAAGGAAGGCGGCCACGGCAGGGCGGTGTGCCGACCAGCATCACTAGACTCACAGTCAGGCGGACACACAGGGTTCCCGAAGAAACCGAACAGAGAATCCCTTGGGTCCGGGTCCGAGCGCCTCACGCTAAGCCACTGGGCAACCCGAGCGCCAGGAAGCCAATGACCTTCGGAAGATCATTAACCATCGAAAACCTGAGGACGGCCTCCTGAAACAGCTCGACCGTTCTAGGAGCAGAGCTGCCTCTTCCGTCCAGGTTCTGACCCATAGTCTACAAGGTCGGGAGCAACAGCAAAGTCGCTCACCCAGAGATCGACGACCTCTGACATTCCAATTCGAAGAGTCATGGTCACGAGGATCGAGTTCCAGGAGTTCAGGAACGAGGTCCTCCTTGCCATCCGAGGCATCCCCAGGACCGAACAACCAGTTGACGACTCCGTCCAGGAAGAGAAAAACCAGGGTAACAAGTCGCGCTGCTCAACTCAACCTCCGATGAGGGATGACGCTATCCTTAGGCGACTCAAGGAGATGGAGAATCGCCTCACCCGGATCGGCGAAGGTGGAGGCCAATCCATTCGGGGGTACCATCCTACAGAACCCCATTCTCCACTCGAATCCTTGACACCTCAATCCCGAGGAACTTCCGACCACCTTAGTTCGAGACATACGATGGAGAGAGCGATCCAGCTGATCACATAGAGTGTTTCAAAATCCTCATGATGATTCACAGTGCCTCGGATCATCTCCTCTGTCGAGCGTTCCCTGCCACTTTGCGTGGCCCGTCAAGGAAATTCTTCTCAAAGCTTGCCCCCAGCTCGATCTTCTCTTTCGAACAGCTTGAAGTAAAATTTCTAGCTCACTTTGTGACCAGTCACAAGGTCGAGAAGATGAGCGCATCGATTCTGGACCTCAAACAGAAGGAAGGGGAGTCCTTGCGGGGTTTTGTGCGGAGGTTCACCACCGAGGCCAGGGCAGTCTCTTCCCTTGGTGCTGGCGTCACATCCGCGGCTTTCCTACATAATGTTCGCCATGGCCAACGAAAGGCCTCCCTGGTGAATCAGCCCCCAATCGATTTTCCCGACCTCATTCACAGGGTCGAAAAGTACATTCGAGCCGAAGAATCTTTTTACCCCGAAGGTCTGACTGAAGCCCCCTCTAAGGGGAAGAGGAAGTTAGATTGTCCAGAGCCCATGAAGAAGTCTAAAAAAGATCCCCTCGGTCAAAAACTACCACCACCGGTCCCCCGCTTCGAAAAGTTCCCCCCACTGAATCATAGTGTGTCGGCCATCCTTATGGAGATTGAGGACAAGGGGATCATCCATCATCCTCCTCGACCCAACAACAACAAGAAAAGGGACCGGTGATTTTACTGTCGGTTCCACCGGGACCACGGGCACGAAACTGATACGTGTCGCGCCCTCAAAGACAAGATCGAGGCCCTTATCCAGAGGGGTTACCTAAGGGAATTCACTCGAACCAATCAACGAGACCAGTGGGCTTCACCCCCTCCTCGAGCGACCGATCAGCATCTTGAGGCGAAACCCGAGCCTGATGAGGCAGGAGGGCTGGCCATCCTTCACTGTGTTCATAGTGGCCCCATGGGGGAGAGTCGAATACTTCCTGCTGGGCCTTTGTGCGGGAGGTTAACTCGGTCCATGACCACCCACCCCCCATGGAGCAAAATAAGGCAATCTCATTCTCCAACAACGACCTAGAAGGTGTCCGACTACCTCACTGTGACGCCCTGGTGATCAGCCTTGGCATGGTGAATCATGAAGTTCGCCGTATCCTCATTGACAATAGAAGTTCGGTGAACATCTTGTTCCTTGCCGCATTCGAAGTGCTCAAACTCTCTCGAGAAAGACTGAAGCCGGTATGGTAAACATTGCATGGGTTTTCAGGCACTCCTGTACAGATCAAGGGGATCATTATGATCGACGTCACAGCTGGAACAGTCCCGAACATCCGAACAGATGCCATGGACTTCATGGTAACATAAGCCATGGACTTCATGGTTGTCAATGCCAATTTGCCTACAATGTGATCCTGGCAAGCCCGGCCTTTGTTCCCTTCAAGTGATACCCTCCACAGACAACTTGAAGATGAAATTCCATACCGACCACGGAGTCGGCGTTGTCTGAGGCATTCAAGAATTGGCCAGATCTTGCTACATGTCTGCGATGGGAGGCAGAGTTTTTCCCCTCAAAGCGATCAAACTTCTGTCTGACAAAAACTCATTGGGCTCCGAGCCCATCGACCAATTGGAAGAAATCCCCTTCACGGAGGAGGACATATCTAAGTGGTTCTGAGTGAGCCAGTCTCTCGCCCCAGACATAAAACTGGCCATCACTGATTGCATCAGGCAGAATGTTGATCTCTTCATTGGGACGCCGTCGGATATGCCAGGAATCTCAGAGGACCTCATCATGCATCGTCATGCACCGAATGAGTGTCCACCCGGATTCAAAGCCCGTCCAGCAAAAGCACCGTAAATTCACCCCCGAAAGGCAGCTGGCAACCAAAGAAGAAGTGAACAAGCTAATCTCGGCTTGTTTTATCCAGGAAGTCAGCTATCCCGAATGGCTCGCCAATGTAGTGATGGTGAAGAAACCGAGCGTGAAGTGGAGGATCTGCATAGACTTCACAGACCTCAATAAGGACTACCCCAAAGATCCATTCCCAGAGCATCGATGCCGTGATAAATGCGACTCCCGGCCACGAACTGCTGAGCTTCATGGATGGCTTTTCAGGATACAACCAAATCAGAATGTTCTTCCTGACATCCTGAAACCGCATTCGTGACTGACCAGGGCTTATACTGTTATCCGGTCATGCCATAATTGCCATTCGGGCTGAAGAACGCCGGTGCTACCTACCAGAGGCTCATCAATTGGGTGTTTAAGAAACAAATAGGTCGGAATATGGAGGTCTATGTCGACGACATACTCGTCAAAAGCTGTCGAGGCCAAGACCACATCACCGATCCAGAGGAAGACTTCGGAGTCCTAAGGTCCCACAACATGAGACTTAACCCCTCCAAATGTACCTTCGACGTCACTGCAAGAAAATTTCTCGAATTCGTCGTTAACTAGCGAGGCCTTGAGGCGAACCCCGAGAAGATCCAGGCCATATTGGACATGACCCCTCTAAGAAATGTCAAAGAGGTCCAGAGGCTCACGGGTCGACTGGTGGCCATCGGCTGTTTCCTTTCCATATCTGGTGAAAATTCGCTTTCGTTCTTCAAAGCCCTCCGGCTGGCTAAAGGCTTCGAATGGGGAGAAACCCAACAGCAGGTCTTCGACCAGCTGAAGAACTACCTGGCCCCCCCTCACTCAGCAAACCAGAACCGGGCGAGCCCTTCTACCTCTACCTGGCCGCATCTAAACACACGCTCAGTGCCATACTGGTCAGGGAGGAAGACGGGGTCCAAAAACACATCTATTACGTCAACAGAGTCTTGCACGAGCCTGAACTCCGATATACCCGAATGGAAAAGGTCACTTACTCATTGGTAATGGCTGCTCAGAAACTCCGACTGTATTTTCATGCTCACTCCATTCAAGTCCTAACAGATCAGCTGCTCAAGCTCATCCTCAATAAACCAGAAAATTCCAAGCAACTAATCGCTAATCAAATGGTCGATTGAGCTGAGCCAACACGACATCAGCTACCATCCCCAGACAACCATCAAGAGGCAAGCCCTCACATAATTCATCACAGAGTGTACCATTTCTGAAGTTCCCGAGATCCCAGAGCAGGATCCCACTTGGGAGATTTATGTAGATGGATCGTCCTGCGAGGGCGGAAGCGGAGCTGGCATCATACTCCGTGGCCCCGATGATTTCTTCCTTCAGTATTCCTTACGCCTCAATTTTCAGGCATCTGATAACGAGGCAGAATACAAAGCAATGATCGCCGACCTCACACTAGCCCGCAATGTAGGGGCAAGACGTGTAAGGGCCTTCAGTGACTCTCAGCTCGTGGTTTGCCAAATTTCGGGGGACTACAAGGCCCATGATGCTCGGATGATCCGGTACTTGGCGGCGTCAAACTCATCCTGGAAGTCTTCGAGCATGCCACCGTCGAGCGGAAACCTAGGGAGCTGAATAGTCAGGCAGACGCCTTTTCCAAACTCGCCTCATCATCATTTGAGGACCTCGACCACACAGTCCTCATTAAGGTCCTCTACAGCCAAGCATCGAGAAGCCCGAGGTCATCTACCTCAATACAGGCATGCAGCCGCATAATTGGATGGATCACGTCTACAAATTCTTGGCGGAAGGTCAACTACTTGAAGACTCCGTCAAGGTTAGGGCTGCAAATGAACCGAGCTATTCGGCTCGAGCTCAGTCAAAGCTTGGTCAACGCTCGACTCGAGACGAACTCGAACCGAGCTCGAGCCCAAAAATTGAGCTCGATAGCTTAATGAGCCGAGCTCGAGCTTAGGTTTTTTTAAATTTTAGGCTAAGCTCGCGAGCTTTTCGGCTCAAATTTGGTCAAAGCTTGGTCAAAGCTCGGCTCGAATCGAGCTAGAGCTCAAAACTGAGTTGAAATCCTTAACGAGCCGAGCTCGAGCCTGAAGATATTTGGCTCGGCTCGGCTCGATTGCAACCCTAGTCAAGGCTAGGAAGATAAGGGTCCGGTCACAAAAGTTCACCTTAATTGAGAATATCCCCTTCAAACGTTCATACACTAGGGTGGACAACAGCCCTTACCTCCGATGTTTGGGTCCCGATGAAGCGAGGTATGCACTGGAAGAGTTACACGAGGGAACTGGAGGGTGCCATATGGGCAGTAGGTCGCTCGGAAGGAAGTTGCTCAACCACGGGTACTATTAGCCCACCATACTGCAGGACACTCGTGATATTGTTAAGCAATGCGGCCCCTGCCAAAGATTCTCCTCGATCAGACACTTGCATCAAGCCGAACTTAAGTCGCTGACCAGTCCAGCTCCCTTCGCCATGTGGGAAATGGACTTGGTTGGCTCATTTCCGAAGGCCATCGGCCAAAGACGTTCCCTGATTGTGGCCATCGACTACTTCACCAAATGGGTCAATGCCGAACCCCTGGCCACAATCACCGAGCATCAATCCCAACAATTCTTCTTGAAGCACATTATATATCGGTTTGGTATCCCGTGCATACTCATCACCGATAATGGTACTCAATTTGCAGACAAAAATCTTCGAAAGTTTTGCGAAGACCTCGACATCCAGCAGTGGTTCTCATCAATAGCTCATCCTCAATCGAACGACCAAGTTGAACACACAAATCGCCAAATTCTTGAAGGCCTCAAAAAATGATTAGACCAATCTCCCAAAGGACTGTGGGTCGACGAGCTGCCGAGCATCCTATGATTGTACCGAACAACCAAAAGAATTCCTACAGGAGAGTCCCCATTCAATCTGACATACGGGATAGAGGTTGTCATCCCACTGGAGGTCGGTCTGCCTTCACCTAGCATCATGGGCTTTAATAAGGAATCCAACTCGAGCGACCTCAGGGCCAACTTGGATCTGGTCGATGAAATCTGCGAAAGATCCTCCATCCGACGAGCCATATAACAACAGCGAGTTGAGAGGACCTACAACAAAAAGGTCTGTCCTGTCGACCTTAAGGAAGGCGACCTCGTACTCAGGAAGCTTGTTATTTCCAACCCCAGCAAAAAAGGCAAGCTCGTCCCCAGCTGGGAGGGTCGTATAAGGTTTCCCAAGTGGTACGTCCAGGCACATACCAACTCAAAGACCTGGGGGGCAAGGTAGTCAAGCGACCCTGGAATGCAGAGCATCTTATCAAATTCCATGAGGAGAGACGTCCGCCGTAATTGTATTTGGCACTATGCCTATTTTATGTTGTACCCCATTGTAAACTTGTACAAAAGTAATGAAATTTCTTTTCAAAACTTGTAAACATGTCAAAACTCAACATCGAGCAAGCTACAGGCTCTCACGTCCTCGCCCCTCGGCTTGGACTTTGACCACCTATAAGGGACTACTCAATCTCTTACGTCCTCGCCCCTTAGCTTGGACTTCGACCATCTACAAGAGAATTTTTAGTCTCTCACGTCCTCACCTATCGGCTTGGACTTCGACCACCTACGAGGGATTCCTTAATCCCTCACGTCCTCGCCCCTCGGCTTGGACTTCGACCACCTACGAGGGATTCCTTAATCCCTCACGTCCTCGCCCCTCGGCTTGGACTTTGACCACCTACAAGAGATTCCTCAATCCCTCACGTCCTTGCCCCTCGGCTTGGACTTTGACCACATACGAGAGATTTTTCAATCTCTCATGTCCTTGCCCCTCAGCTTGGACTATGACCACCTACGAGATATTTTTCAATCTCTCACATCCTTGTCCCTCAGCTTGGAATTCGACCACCTACGAGAGATTTTTCAACCCCTTACATGCTCACCTCTCACTCCTTACTTCGAGCAAGCTACCTCGCTTGCTCAAGAACTCCACCTAAGCATCGAATCACTACTTACCAAAGTTTTAATTGATTTTCAGCCCTCGCCACCAACGAGTACCTCTAAACTCCATGCGCCAAGTTGATCCCTTTTCCACCCGTTGGCAGCCAGGGGTAGAGCAACCTTCAATGCCGCTACCCCTAACTGCCAGAGGGTGGTAGGAGAGCCACTTGTCATAGGAACCCTCGATTAAAATTTTTATTTTCGGCACGCCTTCGGCAACTGCCTCGAGCCCCGTGCTCCGAGATGGCCCTCCTTTCACCCCTGATGGTCAGGGGTAGAACAAACTTCTTCGCCGCGACCCCTAACTATCAGAGGGTGTTAAG
This sequence comes from Hemerocallis citrina, assembly GCA_017893485.1. Classification (NCBI taxonomy): domain Eukaryota; kingdom Viridiplantae; phylum Streptophyta; class Magnoliopsida; order Asparagales; family Asphodelaceae; genus Hemerocallis; species Hemerocallis citrina. The sequence continues at coordinate 48,172 of JACEHZ010000570.1, forward strand.
AGATTCACCAGCTGTGAGAACTCTCAGTGAAGTAATGAACGAGAAATGGTTAGGGGATTTATATTGCCCAAGGTGAGGCGCATTTATGGCATTGGAAGTTGAAACGTCTATCAGTCGCATTTACGACCTTGGAAGTTGAAACGTCAATCGGTCGCATTTATGGCATTGGAAGTCGAAAGGTCTATCATTACCAGTCATTCATAATCGGTCAATGCTCGGCAAGCATCTCGAACGAGCGCCTGTTTTTTTTTTGCAAAGCACACAGGGCTTGACACTCAACTTGATCCTCGAGCTGACCACCTGATCCCTCGGCCTCACATGGGCTTCGTGAGATTTCTCAATCTCTCAAGTCCTCGCTCCACAGCTTGGACATCGAAAATCTTGGAGAGATTTCTCAATCTCTCGTCCTCACCCTAGGCTCGAACTTCGAAAACCTATCTTGGACTCCAACCACTTACGAGGGAGTTTCCATTCTCTCAATTCCTCGCCCCTCGACTCGGATTTCAGATGCATGCACATGGCAAAAGAACTCATAAAAGGCCAATACAATCATGTTTTCTTATTATTATTTAAACCAACAGAAGTGTATTAATACAATCGGCGAGACTTTACTACATCACTCACAATCGAAATAAGCTCCTACTCTGGGGCCGTAGGATTTGTACAGACTAGTTCAAGACCGGCCGGACGAGTTTGCTCCTTTACGGGATCTTTTGGGGTTGCCATGGTGGACACACCCGCAGGAGAGCTCTAGGCGTCACCTGGCCCCGCGAGTCCCAGCCGTAGGGTCTGTAACGAGACTCCGGCCGAAGCGCAAGCACCACCAAAAGAAGCGAATCGGGATCCTGACATCCCGAACATTATCTTGTATCATTGTATCTCTAACTCTTTCTCCATAATGACCTCACAAAGGAAAGATTCGGACGATGGCCGTTGGATGAAAGTGCTGGACGATGAAAACACAACTTCCACACTCCCCAGGTCTCGGTTGGCTATCAACTTCTTCAAACATGCCAACTCTAAACTAAGTCCCTTCGACTTATCCATAAAACATTGGACAACAGCTTCTCGATCACGAGCCTCTTTGCGCTACCGGGTCAGTGCGAACTCTAATGCCGTGACCTTACCTCTAAGTCGCGCCATCTCGGCATGACCATGGCCTACTCCTGAGGATGCATCCATCTGGTAGAGACAAAAGAAACATCATTCCGAGCCCTATATACTTGGCTAATTTCACAAAATCTTACAAGGCTGACTACTCCTCAGAAATCCAACTCAAAAGGTTCGGCCAAAAAGAAAAAAAACACTTTTCATTGCTAAAAAATTTCATACAAGCGTACGGTGGCCAGTCTGCGTTCGGCAGTTACCAAATGCAAAGAAGAAAGAGGGGGAAAAGCAAATAAAGAAGCTACTGTTCGGAAGGTGGGTGAATCTCATCATCAACGGTCGTCTCGGCACTAGGTTCGACCTCGGCAACATCTTTATCATCACCACCTCCGGGATTCACTAGTTGGTTGGGCAGCTTCATGTCATAGTGGAAATGATCAAGCTCCAACTCGGGGTGGTAGTACTTGACGTGCCCGATCGCCAAGGCATAAACCTCGTCTTGGGCCTCGATGACCTTGCCCATGCCAGCCTGCTTGATCTTCATTATCTCATTGGTGGCCTCCTTCTTCATCTCGCCCTCCCTCTTCAGGCTGGCATTGGCCTAGAAAGCTAGATCGGCCTGAAGAGCTTGGTTACGGGACTTGGCTGCCAACAGCTTCAACTTGAGGTCCTTCATCTAGCGCTCATAGCATTGAGCGTTCCTCACCTCCCACTTCAGCTCCCAGTGATGCAGCTTCATCACCTGGGCACCCGCCATGCATGCCTATAGCCGAGGGAATAGGACTTAACAAAAATAAAATAGCAATAATAATCAAAGTGAAGAAGGAAAGCAGAACGGAATAATGATTACCTACACGCTTGCCTGAGCCCACCTTATATAGCTGGACTCGATGGTATCGCACTCCATGGCTGCTGGTCCCGAGGCGAGGCCAGCTTCTCAACAACTTCGATCACCACAGGACCCTCGAACAAGGTATCAGCCACCCGAACAGCAGAGTCAGGGGCCCACAGTCAGAGCCCCGCTTTAACCAGGACCTCCTGGGACTCTAGATTGACGGGAGGGTGGCCACCCTTCAAAACCTCAGTAACCTTCAGGTTACTTGATCTTGGGGCCATCTTAGAAGAGCTGGGAGTACCGGGGACCGCCCGAGTCTTCTATATCTTCGACCTCGGTTGGGAAGGTTCTTCGGAACCCCCCTAGGAAGAGACCTTCCCCTGCTTCTCCTTTTCGGCCTGATCGGCCTTCTTCTTCTTCTTCAGCAAGACCCTCCTCTCTGCGATCTCTGCATCGTCCATATCTGCAAAAGAAAGGGGAGTGCATAAGACGAAGATAATAACTTGAATAAAAAGGCAATGAAAGACATACTATAGTTAATGGGGCTTAGTCCGATCTGAGCTAGATGCTTCTCCGTTATATTCAGCCAACCAATGCTGCTGCCCGCACATATCCGGTCGATCTCCGCCCACTCCTCTACCGTCAGATCGGCCTTTCGGGGGCCCTTAATACTGGGCCTGTACAAGTTCCACTTTGTGGGTATCACCCAGGGTGTCTGACTCTAAACGATGAAGTATTTTCCCTTCCACCCCTTTATCGAGTCTGGGTAGTTATGAACGACCTTCTTTCCTTGGCGGGGCGAGATATAGTACATCCCTTCATACTCGCCCGACGAGCTGATGCCCAAAACAGCTTGGAAGTACTTCAATCTTAGCGCCCCCCCCCCCATCTCTTTGCAAAGCAGCATGAAACACAGAAGCTGCTTCCAAGAGTTCGGACCGTATTGCATTGGAATCAACGATGCCCATGAAATGACCTTCTGGATGAAGGGGTGGATGGGCAGACGCAAGCCCGAGCTGAACGCATCCACAGGGAACACGCCGAAGCACGGTGCTAAGTTATCCGTGGATCGGAGCCCAGGGCTAGGGATCAACATCTCGTACTGTGGGCCAATGAAGTAACTGGGTCGGATGACCGGAAGATCATTCGCGGTCAAAACAATTGGCATTTTATCCATTGAAATCTTCGTTCGACCGGGCGAAGATGGTTGCACACCATACCAGAATAATTCCTCGACGTCGTCCTGATACATTCTAATTGAGCTCGGCTGCAGAAGGACGAGAATGTCTAGCCTGATTTCTGGAGCCGTCTCATATGGACTATCCGGTAAGGTCCACTTCATTTTCTTCCATCGGACACGGGGGCCCTTCGAGGGGGAAGGCATTGCCAAAGGCGCCAGATTAGGATCCTCTACCAAGGGGTCGACCTCAACTGCCTCATATTCCTCCACTCCTTCAACTACCTCGTCCTCCTCCACTCTACCCACCACTTCATCACCCTCCTCCTCCATGCACACACTTCCATCCGAGTCGCTCGAATCCACTACGAAAGACTTTTTGCTGCGGAGCGGCTGGATGTCATAAAGCGTCTTCCTCGTCTCCAAAAACGTGGAGTCAGATAGACGTGGGTCATCGCAACGAATGGATGTGGAAGTTGACAAACCAGACTGAGTCATTGACATTATGAAATTACTAACCTGTTTAAGGTGTTGGAAAGTTGCCGAAAAGTTCATTGCCAGAGACTGCGCTGTGCTAGAGAGGAAAGCTTGGAGACTTAGAGAAAGAGAGAGAGCTAAAACGAAAAATGAGAAAGGTGGCGGGGGATATATATTAAACCCAGCGACTCCTCGATTTTTGCAAAACCAGCAACTCCTCAATATCCACAAACATGATGTCAACATCACACGTGTCACTACAGGAGTAGTCCACGTGCAGCGCAACTCCTTTCAAAGTTCGTTTTTTCTCCATGTCCAAAATGCTCGAGCCCGCCAACAAAGAAACAAGCTTTTGATCAACCACCAAGGCTCGAGGCTCGGCTTGTGCCTCGAGCAGGAAGCAAGCTTTCTCCCAAAAAGCTCCTCTAAGTAAGGCCATCAGGATCGATGCTCGGCAGGTCCCTCGAGCAAGCAGCCAGCTTTCTCCCAAAAAGTGCCTAAAATCAGGGCCATCAGGCTCGACGCTCGACATGTGCCTCGAGCAGGCAGCCAACTTTCCCACTAAAAGTGCCTCAAAGCAAGGTCATCAGGCTCAACGAGCGGCATGTGCCTCAAGCAGGCAGCCAATTTTCTCATTAAAAGCGTCTCAAAGCAAGGTCATCAGGCTCAACGCTCAGTATGTGCCTCGAGCAGGCAGCCAGCTTTCTCTAAAAAAGTGCCTCAAAGCAAGGCAATGCCATTAGGCTCGACGTCGGCATGTGCCTCGAGCAGACAGCCAGCTTTCTCATAAAAATCACCTCAAGGCAAAGCCTCTAGGCTCGACGCTCGGCATGTGCATCGAGCAGACAGCCAGTTTTTCCCCAAAAAAAGTGCCTCAAAGCAAGGTCATCAGGCTCGACGCTCGGCATGTGCCTCGAGCTGGCAGCGAGCTTTCTCATAAAAAGCACCTCAAGGCAAGGCCACCAGGCTCGACGCTCGGCATGTACCTCGAGTAGGAAGCAAACTTTCACACAGCCTCCTCGCTCAAAGTGCTGGCGCCGGCCCCTTAGCTCGGAGCTCGGCACGTGTCTCGAGTAGGCACACAGCTTCCTCTCAGAAAATGCCTCGCTCGAAGCGCTCAACACCGATCCCAAAGCTCGGAGCTTGGCACATGTCTCAAGCATGCACAGAGCTTCCTCTCAGAAAGTGCCTCACTCTAAGAGCTCGGTACCGACCACCTAATCAGAGCTCGGCACGTACCTCGAGCAAGCACGCAGCTTCCTGTCACAAAGCGCTTCACTCGAAGAGCTCAGTACTGACCCCTAGTCAAAATTTAGTTAATTGTTTAATAATTAAAATAATTGTAAGTTAATTTGTAACTTGTAAGAGAGAGAGAGGATTCTTAGTATCCTTTACGTATGCACTATGTATACGTACATATATTATGGTCAATCCAGCCTTGTATTTTTTACACCGTTAATCAAAAACTGCAATAACTTTGGGGTTATAGGAGGGAGAACCATAGAACCACAAAAAAGAAGAAGGTATGGTTAGCTGTAAATTGCTGTAAATTGGTAAAAACTGTGTAGAGATTAGTAAACTATACCGTTTTCTATATCAAGCTATCTCTAATTTTTATTTTTAATCATATTTGGTCACCACTATTATATATGAGTAATGTTACACCTACTATCAAATTCACTACATTTCTCTTCACTAGCTTAGGTGGCACATTACTATTGAAGGTTTCTACCACGTACTAACCACCACTAATAGTATGCCACCTAAGGTAATGAAGAGAAAGGTAGTGGGTGTAGCATTACTCATTATATATACTAGTAATTTATACATACAATGCACATCTTAATAAATATATATATTTTTAAAATAAAAATTTCGATGTATTCTGGCCTCGAACCTAAGATATCTTTTATATTAGTTATGCTTGGACAATGCACGTCTTAATTTTTTTTTTAATAAAAACTCTGATGCACTAAGGACTCGAACCTGAAACCTTCTTCATATTAATTATATACGTGTGTCACACGCATTGATAGATTGACAAATGACACTAAGGCCTTCACCCACTATAATAACTAGTAATTTACACTTGCGATGCACATTTTAATAAATTTATATTTTTTAAAACTAAAAATTTTGACTTAGTCTGGCCTCGAACCTGAGACATCTTTTATATGCACGAACAATGCACATTTTAATAAATTTTTTTTAAAATAAAATTTCTTATGTAGTGAGGACCCGAACTTGAAACCTCAATCGTATTAGTTATATACGTCGGTCACACGCGTTGACAGATTGAAAATTGCCACTAAGGTCTTCTCCCATTGTAATATTAGAGATTAGAAACATTATTATTATTATTATTATTATTATTATTATTATTATTGTTATTATTATTATTATTAGAGATTGGAGATTAGAGATAACTTTCATTATTTCCTACTAGTAGTTTACACGTGCAATGCAGGTTTTAATAAATATAGTTTTTTAAAATAAAAATTTAGACGTAGTCTTGATTTGAACCTAGGACTTCCTTTATAATAGTTATGCACGTGTGTTATACGGGTTGGTAGATTGACAAAATATTTACAAATGACACTAAGGCCTTCTCCCATTATAATATTAGAGATTTCGAACCTAAATATATAGATTTTTTTTTTTCTTTTTGATAAAAGGAAGAGACAAGTAGGAAACCTAATCCCTTACATATTGTATTTTGATAGCATCAGCCCTAAAAATACAAAAGATCCACTGAAAAATCGGCTGATCACCCCAATAGAAATCCGACTGCATGCAACCGATGGCCGGCAATGATTCACTGCCCAATTCGCGACAGTGTTGCCTTCTCGGAAGATATGTGACACCTTCGTGGTAAACTCCCCTTCTACAAGATATTGATAGTGTGTATAGTCCGAGGTGTATGCGTTAAGCCAACTACTAGTCCAATCAAAAGATTAAAATATTAATTTTGATCAGATGCATGTTTTTTTTTTTTTTTTGGAGTTAACTAACGACACTTTCAAGTCTCGGGAGTTTTGACCCGCGCAAATTTGACGGGTAAGCATGATTAGGATTTTGGATACAGACTTCTTTTCGTTTTGCTTTTCTTTCTCTTTTCTTCATTTTGGATGTAGACATTTCAGTTGCTTAATTTTCATTTTCTTTTTCTTTTCTTGATTTTGGATATAAACATTTCTGTACACACATCTATACATATAATCTATATACTATAATTTTGCAATTTTGCAAAGGATACTAATTAATGTATTTTAATTCTTTGGTCAATAGGAGTACCGATCAACCACACGTTTGATGAGCACGATCTTATTCGTTTATATTTTGTGTTTTCAAATATAATTTTACTATTAGATTCAAACTTATTGTTCCAGTTGATGATGCAGAAGCTACTATTAAAGTTGCTATTATATTTTGTGTGTACGTAATCTTGCCCTAATAAATGCTTTCAACAATTCGTTCGTGCATGTGTTTGAATTTGTACTAGGAATAAGAAAATCCTACAATGGATATTATTTTTTATTTATTTCGATTTTAATGTTCAAACAATGTCTGTGTCTCAATTCCTACTAATGTACGACTAGATCATATCGACTACCTTAATATAGACATTGAGCAATGTTTATCAACGTGGCATTTTAAATAAAAAACAATAAATTGATCCAAAAGAAAGCATGTATTGGCACCTTCCTATTGTATGTTTATGAGAATAAAAAAAAATAAAAATCTTTTTTTGGTGGTATATGAGAATATATATTTTTTTTTTCAAAAAAATGAAAACATTAAACAATGTTGCAAGCATATTTACCAATATATTTATCGTGTTTTTTTTTTTTTTTTTTGTGTGGCTATTTGCTAATCAGAAACAAATACACGTACACTTTAAACAACACATAAATTTGGAAAATCATACTTTAAAAACTACCAATGTATGTATTATTGTTGATTCCTAGCAAAATGACTACTATTAGTGCAAATTTAGTGCACACAATGAACGTGGGCGGCCGTCGCAGAATTGATGAATTCTGTGTATTTAATCTATTGTTAGGATTAAATACACAGAATTGATGAATGGCGTACTTAAGATGAGTTACAGGATATAATACTGGGTAGTACTTAGCATTAGTAATTAGGTAGACCTACTTATGGTAGACCTACTTATGACTAGTACTAAAATATACCGACAGGTACGCGTAATTTGGTAGACCTACTTATGACTAGTACTAAAATATACAGACAGGTACGTAGATAAAAAAGAATTCTCTCTACTCAACTTCCAAAGTCATCATGAGATAATTCATATACTGTACATAAATTAAAGTGGCATTCTTTTGAATTCCCGAGGTCAATATAAAATTTTAATTTAGATAGTTCCAATCCATTCAAATAATATACATCGTAGAATGCACGAATTAATTTATTAAAAAAAAAATAATTAAAGTAAGAACTCTAAATTACACGCGAGATGCATGTCTTAATAAAATATGATTATATATTTTAAAAAATAAATATGAAGACTATAATAGGAGAGTTGGAGTTGTACATGTGTTGCACTTAAGTAGGTAGATTTACCACTCCAATTCTTCCATAATAATAGTTATTATATATATTAATTATATTATATTATTGATAGATAGACAGATAAATAAATAGATAGTAATTTACACGTGTGATGCATATTTAATATATTAAAAAAAATTATTGTAAAAAGATTTGACGTAGTGAGAACTCGAACTTGAGACCTCATATTAATTATGCACGTGCAATGCACGCGTTGGTAGATTTACAAATGACACTATGGCCTTCTCCCATTATAATATTATACTAGTAATTTACACGTGTGATGCACGTCTTAATAAATATAGTTTTTTAAAGTAAAATTTCAGACGTAGTCTGGATTTGAACCTAAAATCTTCTTTATAATAGTTATGCACGTGTGTAGTATGCGTTGGTAGATTTGCAAATGACACTAAGGTATTCTCCCATTATAATATTAGAGATTAGAGATTATATATTATATTATAGATAGATGGATATATAGATAGATAATAATTTACACGTGTAATGTACATTTAATATATTTTAAAAAAATTAAAGTAAAAAATCTGATGTAGTGAGGATTCGAACCTGAAACCTCCTTCATATTAGTTATACACGTGCAGTGTACGCATTGCTAGATTTACAAATGAGACTAAGGTCTTCTCCCAGATTATTAGAGATGATTGCTTACACCAAAGTTTAAATTTCAAGTTTATCATAATTATTTCTTTCATTAATAGACTGTAGAAAATTCACATCAAGTTGGACTTTATATATATCTCAAAACTCCTCAGAAATAGATCTAGGTAAACCTTGGGTAGTCTGTCAAAGAGGAAAAACTAAAAAATTATAATAAGAGTAAATAAAATAAATTTTAGCTTAAATTTTGTTAAAATGAAGTTCTCGGACGGGTTCTCAAATTAGGACCTGGTCACAATATAATATATATTTGGAAGTTAAGAAAGAATTTGTCTTTGATCATTAATTAAACAAGTTTGAATTCAAAAATAATGTTAGCTAGAAAAGTCTTGCAGTGCTTCCCATTCCCCTATAAAAACAACTTGTACAAACCCTAATAGCTACAAGAAATTCCAACAAGTCTACAAATTTGCCTTATTTTCCTTCAATCTTAGTTCTTTAAGATAAACTTAATTCAAAAGTTTTTGACAACCATAAACACTGTTTGTAGATAATGGGTAGCGATGGTGATGCAACCATAAACTCATCACTTTCTTCACCGAGGAAGATGATCACAGTGTTAAGTATCGATGGAGGTGGTGTAAGAGGCATCATACCAGGAACCATCCTTGCCTCTCTTGAATCAAAACTTCAAGTAATTATCTATATATGCGTTGTTACTATATCTTAGCTTGATGTTTAGTTAAGTACTTGCTAGCTAACTTTTTGTATAAACTTTAGAATTTAGATGGCCCCGATGCAAGAATCGCAGACTATTTTGATGTTATTGCTGGAACTAGCACAGGCGGTCTAGTTACCTCAATGCTTACTGCTCCTAACAAGGATAATCGACCTCTCTTTGCAGCGAAGGATATTAACAATTTCTATCTTGATAACTGCCCCAAAATCTTTCCTCAAAAAGAGTAAGTACAAAATGCAATACATCTCTTAATTATAAATATTTTTACGTAACTGGATCTATCAAGTATAACAAAGAAATGTTTACTTTTGTCAGGCGAGGGATCTTGACTTCAGCAATTAATTTGTTAAGTGCAGTTAATGGGCCTAAATACGATGGTAAGTTTTTGCACTCCAAAGTGCAAGAATTACTTGGTGGCTTAAAACTTCATGAAACCCTAACCAATGTTGTAATCCCTACTTTTGACATCAAGCTCCAACAACCAACCATCTTCTCCACATTTGAGGTATGTATACAAAAATGTCATGTTTTGTTCCTTAGAAAACAGTCACAACTGCTCCTGCTCTGGGACTTAATTATCTTTCTTTTTCCTGCAATAATTTATAGGCAAAAAGTGAGCCATTAAAGGATGCACTTCTATCAGATATTTGCATTGGTACTTCTGCAGCTCCGACTTATCTTCCCGGTCACTACTTTGAGACCAAAGATTCTAATGGAAACATTAGGCAATTTAACCTAATTGACGGTGGTGTGGTAGCAAATAATCCGGTAAATTTCAGTAACAACATTGAAATTTCAAAATTATGTCTGTATTTTTCTCAGATTTGAAAAAGTAGTCAGTAATATATATTCTTTCTTCATGTTTGTCATGGTTATAGACATTAGTAGCCATGAACGAAGTAACAAAGTATTCTTTGAAGAGAAACCAAAATTTCTTTCCAATTAAACCGACAGATTATGGGAAATTCCTTGTCATCTCACTTGGCACCGGATCAGCAAAGATCAAACAGAAGTATAGTGCTCAGGAATCAGCCAAGTGGGGTTTACTCGGATGGTTGTTCAACAAGAATGACACACCTCTTGTTGACATATTTACACAGGGAAGTGCAGATATGATCGATATCTATGCATCTGTCGTTTTTCAAGCTCTCCGTTCTGAGAAGAATTATCTGCGTATACAGGTAAGTAACATATATCATATATACTGTTTTTTTCCTCAGATAATTTAATTAATTATTATTTATTTTAATTTTAATTTATTTTATTTTATTTTTGGTTTTATCTAGGATGATACGCTGGCTGGAAACACATCATCGACTGATATCTCGACGAAAGAGAATCTATTAGATCTGGTTCAAGTTGGGAAGGCGCTGTTAAGGAAGAAGGTTTCGAGAGTGAACTTAGAGACAGGCATGTTTGAGCCAGTTGAAGGGGAAGGAACTAATGAAGAAGTTCTCGCGCACTTTGCAAAAATGCTTTCTAATGAAAGAAGGCAAAGGAATGGGCAGATGACCCTGTAAGAACTGATCACACTAGTCATTGATTAATATCAAAAATAACGAATTGTCTGCAAGAGCAAATAACTTCGGGGTCCTAGCTATGTGTACTTAATATGTCTATTAATTCATTGGTTGTATTCATTTCTCGAATAAATCTTGTTAAGTATTTAATTGTTATTTAGTATGTATTCGATTAACAAACAAGGGAGTTGTATGTTGCTTATTTGTTCATTTATGATTAAAATTAATCATGGCTTTAGTCTGATTTTAAGTCTGAGTTATTCGCATGAGAATCAACTGGTTTCCTTAGAGCTCACAACTAGCAAAACATATACTATCCAATCTTTAATGTTCTACTTTTTGTTTCATTTTAGGGCAAAAACCAAAATACCCTCTAATGTTTGGCATGAAAAAATACATTATACTCATTTCTCCATTAACTTAACACATTCCGTTAAATGTAAATTATTAAATTACTGTTTTACTCTTATCCTTTCACAATTAAATAATTTGAGATGAGTGACTCATATAACTAAAAAAAATGTAAAATATCTTCTCAAGAATAGAACTATACAACTTTGGAAAATAAATATGCGAATTAATTGATTAATTAATTAACTTAAAAAGATAAATTTAAGTCTTTGATTCCAGTCAATTATTTTTTTAAAAGAACAAGATTTAAGAAACAACATTGAAAAACATTAAGAAACAAAAAGATATATAATTCATTTTCAAAAATTAAGACATTAAACATAAATCAAGAAAAATTAAAATAAAATCCCAATGACTTCCCACTCCCAGACAGAAAAAAGAAATAAAAGAAAATTAAACAATCTCGTTGAAGGTACCTTCATCGTTTCCTCATCTAGAACAATGTCCATGTGATTGCTAACAATGTTTATCGTACGCCATCATTCTCATCAGTAGCCATGGAACTGGATCTTAACGAGTTCCAAGGTGGACGGAAAGTGACAACTTCAGCCCTAACATTTTTGTTTTTCGTTGTTGTTTCAATTCTTATTGTATGAAGTGGTTGTATGAATTTCTTATTATATGCAAAAGGGTATAAAAGTAATTTTATTATAAAATCTATTCCCTCCCCTTGTGAACAAAACAAGAAAATAATTATTTTCCCTCCCCTCCCCTCTTTTGAACCAAACAGAGTTTTCATTAAATCCCTCCCCTCCCTTTCCCTCCCCTTCTCTCCCCTCCATTAAAATCCCTCCCCTCCTTTGAACCAAACAGACCCTAAAGTTCAATTCAATTCCCCCTCCCAAAAGTTCCCCCCCAAAACTCAAATTCAAATTCCCCCAAAACAACTCCTTTATTTATTTAACTCTCTCTCTCTCTCTCTCTCTCTCTCTCTCTCTCTCTCTCTCTCTCTTTATATATATATATATATATATATATATATATATATATATATATATATGGAAACATGGATTTTTATATCCCAATTTATAATTATTTTTCAATATATACTAATTAAAACATTGACTTTTATTTACAACTAATTATTGTCATACTAATCAAACTTGAGCTATATAGTTATGCTGTATCGTTCTGAATACGTGCCGTAGGTACGTGCCGACGGGAAAATCTAGTCTATATAATAAAATACAAAGAAAGCTGTCAAGTGGCTCTCCTTCAATCCCCAAAAAATCAAAAGCCCAGATCTAACCTAACAAAACACATTCCCCCCCCTAAAAGTTTCTCCCCAAAACTCAAATTCAAATCTCCCACCCAAAACAACTCTTTTATTTATTTAATTATTTCTCTCTCTCTCTCTCTCTCTCTCTCTCTCTCTCTCTCTCCTATTCAAAAAATTAAGAAAATAAAAATTTTGAAAATTAAAAAATTTTGAAAACTAAAAAGTTAAAAATTAAAAGACTTTACAAATAAATCAAATAAAAACAAAAAACTTATAAAAATATTATTAAAAAAATTAATTTTATTAAAAAAAAATTAAAAAATTTTTTTAAAAAAAAATTTAAAATATCAAAAAATTAAAAATTTAAAAATAATTCAAAAAAAATCAAAAACTTATAAAAAATTATTAAAAAAATTTAGAATTTTTTTTAAAAATAAAATTATTTTAAAAAATTAAATTTTTTTTAATTTTAATATTAAAAAAAATTTTAAAATTTTAAAATAAAAGAAAATTTAAAAGTTAAAATTTTAAATTTTAAAATTAAAAATTTGAAAATTTAAAATTTTGAAATTTTGAAATTTTGAAATTTTGAAAAATTTCAAAATTTCATAATCTAAAAGCAAATCCAAATCCAATGTCGAACCCCAATCAAGAGGTCGTCGCCGATATCTGCTGCTGATTCCGTATCGGTGACTACCCTCCACCAAATCGAGCGTGAATATCAAGCGACTCCGTATCAGCAACTCCCCTCCACCGAATCGAGAGCCTCTATATGCGATGTAGTGACTTTAATTTAATCTCATTAACCGAATTCTCATTCTAATTTTTAATTTTGTGTGTGCAGAGGATTACTCAGTTTTTTGCTTACTCAAATTTTGTGTGTACATGAGATCTAAGTTTTGAGGGGTATGATTGTTTTATTTTTGGGTTTAAAAAATTTTAATTTGGTGATTTATTTGATGAGTTTTTTATTGGTTTTGATTTAAGGTGTAAGCAAATGAGAGATGGATTATTTGGTGGCCTCAATTTGGGTTTCCAAACCAAAGCAGGACAGGTAAGCTGATCAGCAACCTAAATAAATTGGCAAATGTGCAACATTAATTTTTTTACTATAAGAAAAATACTATCGTGAAGTGTTCCCTTCACTGGTTATTAGAAACCATGGATAACATAACATATACGAACTTTTAGTGTATGTTTGGATATATAGGATTGGGATGACTGGAGTTTACCAGTGAAGGGTGCAAACTCTCCACTCAAGAAAGACAACTAAAATAAATTTGTTGTTTATCCATTTTGATTTTTTTTTTATAAAGGTGCAATGGGAGACAAAGTGAAGATAAACGAAATGATTAGTTTGGTTTAGAGTGTAAATCACTCTAGGGGAGTGAATTGGTGATTGTGCAGAATTAAAAAAAATAAAATGAATAGCAAAGTAAATAAGGAGAGATAAGAAAATCAAATACAGATAGCACAAGTGACGCAGCGATATAACGTGGTTCGACCCTCAGGTCTACGTCCACACCACCTACTTGTAGCAATTCTCCGCCACAAGCGTTCCACTATACTCAAACCCTTGTATAGTGATTCTCAAATTCAGGCCGAGAGACCTATTACACCCACAGGACTTCTAACACAAGTCCCGTCCATCTCACGAAGTGGAAGAAAAGAAAAGAACTCAAGATCCTCAATGATCCTGACTGAAGAATACAAATAGTTATCACACACTCGGATTGATTGTTGAAAGATTAGTTCAGAAGTTTTTTTCTCAGAAGTAATAGGTAAAGAATACTCAGTGGGTTCGTCCAATTGTATAGACGAAGAAGTGTATCTATCAAAATTAGAAATGATACATTCCAAAAGAGTGAACAGCACAAAGTACGGTCAACCGCAATTTAGGTGCAGTCGACCGTTCATCTTTCTGACGAAAAGTCGAGAGATGAATGGTCAACTGCTTCATTATGTTGCAGTTGACAGTGATGCGGTCGACCGACATGAGGTGTTGTAACCCCCATTCCCGTAAATACATATTTTCTAAATATTTTATGTATTTTGATTATTTATAAATTCATTTTTGTTTTGATTTTATTTCGGATCTTTTATTAAAGTGTTTTCTAATCAAAATTTTAAATTATTTCGAATAATGGTGTGTCTTGATCTTACTTCATATTTCTTACTGATCGGATATTTATATTTGAGTCTAAAGCAGATATATTATTATTATTGGATTATTTTAATAAAATTGTTAAACCTGAATAATATTTTGTTATAAGATCCTATTATTTTTATTATTATGATTATTAATTGTTATTTCTTGATTATCTATTTTAAATTCATCTGTCGAATGATTTTATTATTATACCCGATCTGATTTTCTTGGCGAGTTCCAATTTATTTTTAAGTCCAATTCATATTATTTCAATTGTATTATTTATTTATTTAATTGGATTGGAATTGGGGTTAACTATCTTTCAGATTTTATTTTATCGAACAGTGAATATTTTTATTTGAACCCTAAAACCCAATTGCGGTTTTGTTCTCAACCCAAACCCATTATTATTGGATTCTAACCCACTAAACCAATATCCTAATTGTGCCCTATAAATACAACCCTAGTGCAAAGCCTAAAAATTGCAAATTTTTGAAACCCAAGCTGCTTATTCTCCAACTCTTCCTCTCTCTCCTCCCGTTTTCTCTCTCCCCGATGGTTTCCCCACCCAATCTCTTGAACCCATCACTGTTTCTCTTCTCCGGCGCCAACTCCGGTGACCCCCCTTGCTCCATCCCCCATTGCAAACCCCCAGCATCCCCCCCGACCTCCCTTTCCTCTTCCGATCGACTAAAGGCAGCCAATATCCCGTCGCCCATTCTATGTTCCATCGCGCTGCCACCACCTGGCACCCCCTAACTCTTCTTCCCTGCCCTCGACATTACCAACAGCCCCAAATCCCCATAGCCCCTTCCTTTCTCTCTCTGTTCGATCGCCGACCAGCACGCCAGTGCCACCCCCATGCGCCTTCGACCACTCGCCGTCGATGCCGCTCGCCATCGCCCCCCTTGGCCGGCCTTGCTTGCGGTCGTTGCTGCCGTTCTCTCTTGCTCTGTTGCTGCTTGTGTGCTCTGTTGTTATGTACACGTATATTGCACGTGTTATAAATTGCTAGTTCGTGGGTTCGTTGCTTTGGGATCCTTATCCCGTTATTCTTGGTATTCAAATTAACCATCTAACAGGCAAGTCACTATCCTCTTGAGTTGCTAATTGTATCAAATTCAAGTTTCATTGAAATTCTTGCAAGTAGATCCCTTGTTTATCGAATTACACTTTGTTCATTTCTTTGTTGGGTCTATTGAGGGTTTACACAAGCTAACCTCAATATTCTTGACATCGTGCCACTTTTAACTCTAAAGAGAGAATCTCTCATGCACTAATATAGTATCGTTAATAGGGTTATGCATATAATCACTGCACAATTGATCTGCCGTAGATTTTATTACTAGGTTGTATGTTGTTTGATCAAGTGATGTTGGCTTGTTGTTAAATTAGTGTATGTATGTGTTTCTTAATTTTATTTATCATGTTTTGACACTCATCCTGCTAGTTACATAAATTATTGACTAAAGAATCGATACCCATAATGTTTAATTAATTTATTTTCATGAAAAATACCCTAAAAACTATATCGTGCTTGCTGCCTGAAATTTGTCTGCTGTTTTTGAACCAGTAAACGATCTTAAAATGAATAACATTCTGAACAAGAATTGTAGCCTTATCTTTCTATTTTCTAGAACATCCTGAATTTCTGAATTCTGAGTTCTGTAGCAAAATTTATGCTCGTTTTACTACAGCTGTGTTTTTATTTTCAAAATTATACTTTTCAGATTTTCTTGAATTAATTATTCCTATATCGTAATATTGCATGAATTAATATATGTATGTTGCATTGCATGTTCCCAATGAGTTTGCATTGCAAGTTCCTAATGAGTTACCGTCATCTTTCTAATTGTCCTACTTCATGTTACCATTCTATTGTTTTCCTATTGATACTATCGTTCATTGAAATATCCATTTATCGCATATTGTATTGTTGCATTGATAAAATAATTAACAAGCCGGGGTTTAAGAGATTGGCTGGAGTAGTTCATGATATAGTGACTGTACTCGGAGGAGGGGCCCGTGTTTCCCTAATTACCGTTCCGGCTATTGTTTTATCGTGTGATTGTGGTTACGACGGTAAACCAATCTGTCGTGTATTGTATCGTTGCCGATGACCGTACCGTGCACCAAAAGGTGAATATTGATTATCGTTACCGAGTACACTATCTATAGAATCTTCCACTTAAGTCTAAAACGACATTGAATGTATGCTTCAAACTTGTAGTATGGGATGCAGTAGTACATGCATTAGTTAGGATAAAAATGTTTAATACACTTAAGGATCACACAATATTGACACTACATATTGTTCCTCATTGTTCCTATTGATATCGAATTGATCATTGATTATTATAACCGAATATTGCATCATTGTTTATAGCCATTGTATCGATTACCGTGATATTGAATATTGATTATCGTGCCATGTTATTGACTCCTATTGATCCATTGATTTATTATTATACCATTATTCCATTGTTTACTGCTTTCTCTACTTGCTATCCATGACTTGCTCTAAGGATAATTTTTCTCCTCTTTTTAATGAAGTGTTCACAGGTAATGAAGGAGATTTACCTGTTGGAATTAGAGAAGAAACATTCTGAAGACTACTGCTTTCTAATTGCTTATTGCTTTAATAAACTTAATGTATTGAGACTTATTATCTATTCGTGATTGGATTATTATTGTATTGGGCTTATGTCCCGAATATTGCTATTTGTTTCCAGACATTGGATTATTATTGTATTTGGATATTTTTATTGCTTCATTTTAAGTATTATTGTTCATGAGATTATTATTATTACCTACACAATTATTCTGTATTATTTATATTGTTGATTTGATCAGATAAACAGTTTATGTGTGACGTTAGTCATTCGCTGGGCCAATATTACGTGCTCGTATTCCGTATTTTTGGGAAGCGGGACGTGACAAGGTTTTTGGTGGTATTAGAGCCCTGGTTTGGATAATATATCAGTCAAACATGACTAATAAAAGGAAGTTTAACTTTTATTGATATATTAATTAGATTTGGGTTTTATCAGTTTGACTCAACAGTATATGCGATATAGGAATCACATGAACAATTGATAACCAATGACCAGGAAACTAGTCTTATTTGATTCCTATTTGATCCCTTCACATTCAGTTCCTTCATTTCTTGTTATCTTTTGTCCCTTCCATTCACTGATTCTTTGTTAGGTATAATTTTATTTCTTTGTACCCATATTCTTTTGATTCCGGTGCTATCATTTCTTTTCTTCCTGCTTGCTTCGTCGATCGGCATCGCTTGATCTACAACGACATGTCTACAGCTTGGAGCTTCACCATCAGAGTAGCGCAGCGAAAGAGTGGTGGGCCCATAACCTACAGGTCCCAGGATTCTCTTGTTGTTTCTCTTTCTTGCATTGTTTACTTCCTTTTCATTCATTTGCATTCATCATCATTCATTGAATCCTTATTCAACATCATTCTTGATCACTCCATTTCATATCCATGTTGTTTCTTATTTTGGTGTTGCCACCATTTTGCCTTTTCCTTTGAATTCCTTGTTTTGTTTTTTCATCAGTTTGTTTTGCTTTGTCCTATGTACCGCCTGAGCAAATTTCAAGGATGAAATTTTGTTGTAAGGTGGGTACGATTGTAACCCCCATTCCCGTAAATAAATATTTTCTAAATATTTTCTGTATTTTGATTATTTATAAATTCAATTTTGTTTTGATTTTGTTTCGGATCTTTTATTAAAGTATTTTCTAATAATTTTTTTTAATTATTTCGAATAATGGTGTGTTTTGATCTTACTTCATATTTCTTATTGATCGGATATTTATATTTGAGTCTAAAGTAGATATATTATTATTATTGGATTATTTTAATAAAATTGTTAAACCTGAATACAACTTTGTTATAAGATCCTATTAATTTTATTATTATGATTATTAATTATTATTTCTTGATTATCTATTTTAAATTCATCTATTGAATGATTTTATTATTATACCCGATCTGATTTTTTTGGCGAGTTCCAATTTATTTTTAAGCTCAATTCATATTATTTCAATTGTAATATTTATTTAGTTAATTGGATTGGAATTGGGTTAACTATCTTTTGGATTTTAGTTTATCGAATTGTAGACATTTTTATTTGAACCCTAAATCCCAATTGCAGTTTTGTTCTCAACCTAAACACACTATCATTGGATCCTAACCCATTAAACTAATATCCTAATTATGCCCTATAAATACAACCCTAGTGCAAACCCTAAAAATTGCACAATTTTGAAACCGTACCCGCTTATTCTCTCTCCTCCTCCTCTCTCTCCTCCCGTTTCTCTATCCCCAATGGTTTCCCAACCCAATCTCCTGAACCCATCACTGTTTCTCTTCTCCAGCGCCAACTCCGGTGACCCCCCTTTGCTCCATCCCCCGTCGCAACCCCCCAACATCCCCCCGACCTCCCTTTCCTCTTCCGATCGACTGCAGGAAGCCAAAATTCTGTCGCCCATTCCCTGTTCCATCGCGCCGCCACCACCTGGCACCCCCTCAACCCTTCTTCCCTACCCTCGACATTACCAACATACCCAAATCCCCATAGCCCCTTCCTTTCTCTCTCTATTCGATAGCTGACCAGCGCGCCAGCGCCACCCCCATGCGCCCTAGACCGCTCACCGTCGCCCCCCTTGGCCAGCCTTGCCTGAGGTCGCTGCTGTCGTTCTCTCTTGCTCTGTTGCTGCTTTTCTCTTTGTATGCTGTGTTGTTATGTACACGTATATTGTACGTGTTATAAATTGCTAGTTCGTGGGTTCGTTGCTTTGAGATCCTTATCCTGTTATTCTTGGTATTTAAATTAACCGTCTAATAGAAAAGTCGCCGTCCTCTTTAATTGCTAATTGAATCAAATTCAAGTTTCATTGAAACTCTTGCAAGTAGATCCCTTGTTTATCGAATTATACTTTGTTCATCTCTTCGTTGGGTCTATTGAGGGTTTACACGAGCTAACCCCAATATTCTTGACATCGTGCCACTTTTGACTCTAAAGAATGAATCTCTCATGCACTCATATAGTATCGTTAATATGGTTATGCATATGATCACCACACAATAAATCTACCGTAGATTTTATTGCTAGGTTGTATGTTGTTTGATCAAGTGATGTTTACTTGTTGTTAAATTAGTGTATGTATGTGTTTCTTAATTTTATTTATCATGTTTTGACACTCATCATGCTAGTTATATAAATTATTGACTAAAGAATCGATACCCGTAATGTTTAATTAATTTATTTTCATGAAAAATACCCTAAAAACTGTATCGTGCTTGCTGCCTAAAATTTGTCTGCTGTTTTTGAACCAGTAAACGATCTTAAAATGAATAACATTCTGAACAAGAATTGTAGCCTTATCTTTCTATTTTCCAGAACATCCTGAATTTCTGAATTCTGATTTTTGTAGCAAAAGTTATACCCGTTTTACTACAGCTATGTTTTTATTTTCAAAATTATACTTTTCAGATTTTCTTAAATTAATTATTCATATATCTTACTATTGCATGAATTAATGTATATATGTTGCATTGCATGTTCCCAATGAGTTACTGTCATCTTTCTAATTGTCCTACTTCATGTTACCATTCTATTGTTTTCCTATTGATACTATCGTTCATCGAAATGTCCATTGATCGCATATTGTATTGTTGAATTGATAAAATAATTAACAAGCCGGGGTTTAAGGGATTGACTGGAGTAGTTGATGATATAGTGACTATACTCGGAGGAGGGGCCCGTGTTTCCCTAATTACCATTCCGACTATTGTTTTATCGTGTGATTGTGGTTACGATGGTAACCCAATCTATCATGTATTGTATCGTTGCCGATGACCGTACCGTGCACTGAAAGGTGAATATTGATTATCGTTGCCGAGTACATGATCTATAGAATCTTCCGTTAATGTCTAAAACGATATAGATTGTATGCATCGAACCTGTAGTATGTTATGCAGTAGGACATGCATTAGTTATGATAAAAATGATTAATACACTTAAGGATCACACCACATCGATACTGCATATTGTTCCTCATTATTCCTATTGATATCGAATTGATCATTGATTATTATAACCGAATATTGCATCATTGTTTATATTCATTGTATCGATTACCGTGATATTGATTATTGATTATCGTACCAAGTTATTGACTCCTATTGACCAATTGATTCATTGCTATATCGTTATTCCATTGTTCCCTGCTTTCTCTACTTGCTGTCCATGACTTGCTCTAAAAAAAAATTCTTCTCTTTTTAGATGAAGTATTCACAGGTAATGAAGGAGATTTGCTTGCTGGAATTGGAGAACAGACATTCTGAAGACTACTGCTATCTAATTGCTTATTGCTTTAATAAACTTAATGTATTGAGACATATTATCTATTTGTAATTGAATTATTATTGTATTGGGCTTATGTCCCGAATATTGCTATTTGTTTCTAGACGTTGGATTATTATTGTATTTGGATATTTTTATTGCTTCATTCCAAGTATTATTGTTCATGAGATTATTATTATTGCCTATGCAATTGTTCTGTATTGTTTATATTGTTGAGTTGATCGGATAAATAACTTATGGGTGACGTTAGTCATTCGCTGGGCCAATGCTACGTGCTCGTATTCCGTATTTTTGGGAAGCGGGGCGTGACAGGTGCGGTCGACCGTTATCGTGCTGTTCATAATGAATCCACTTTATATTCTTACCATATACTAATCAATCATCAATCAATCAAATATAGATAAAATCTCACAAATATGGAATAGCAACAACTAGTCTTGATAGCTTTCTTGGGCACTAATCAACATTTGCTCTTTTTGAATAACTTTTTCTTTTGCTTGATCTTGCAATCTTTTTTTATTGCTCTCCTTCTTTGCTTATTTTCTTTATTACTTTCCTTCTTTACTTATTCTTGAATCTCTTTTGAATCTCTTATTGATATTATTTTAACCTAAAAATCTGAACAACTTAATTTAAACTTATTAGTATTTATGGACACGTATTGTTCACACCAAACTAAGAGTCAACAATCTCCTCCTTTTGGTATGAACAAAACATGTCTTTGAATGTTGAAAGTAAAAAATAAAACAATAAGGCATATAAATACTTCCCCTGAATTTATTACTTCCTGTAAGATAGATTTTAATAGATAAAGAGCATTTAAGAGTGATTTGTAAATACTCCCCCTTAATTCAATACTTTCTGTTATACAGAATTTCATAGAAGATATATAAAGAAGTAATAATAATATTATATTTACTTTGAGTTAAAAACATTCATAAAAATATTCTCTCCGTTTTCTGAACACGCCAAGAGGGGCCCAAAGATAAGCATAAATTAAGTAGATAACATACTCCCCCGAAAGCTATTTGTAAATGAAAAGAACATTCATTAATCCACACAAGAGGTTAATTTGAGGAACATGATAAAGGATGAATTTGGGAAATATAATAATTTTGAAAGTTGAGGGAAAATTTAATTACATGATACCATTGATAGCGAGACTCTTTGATATACAGGGAGAGGTCTTCATGGTATCATAGATTTGAGATTTTTCCAATACAGATGCGAAGTATAGAATAGAAGAAGAAGTGAATTTCAATTATAGAAAATAGTGAATAAAGAGTTTTCTTCAAAAATAAAAAAAGAGCAACCAAGAAAATAGAAAATGTGAATTTTAATTATAGAAAATAGTGAATAAAGAGTTTTCTTCAAAAATAAAAAAAGAGTAACCAAGAAAAGAACCGGTCGACCGCACATACTGAAAGCAGAAGATTTTTAAAGGCAAAGTGTTATTTAGAGAGGGTCTATGTTCAAGAGTTTAGATGAGCGACAGGTCGATGCACGGTCGACCGAAATACTGATATAGGAGAGTAAAGCAGATAATCAGCTGGATATGTGAATTTTTGTAAGCATGGAGTCATTCCTTCATAGCAAATTACACGAAATTACATAACATTAAACAGCATTCATGGTGATATTACATCTAGCTATTAAAATTAGAAATCTATTCATCTCCACCATTATCTTCGTGGTTGGCATTGTCTTCATCATCTTCCTCATCATTTTCCTTATCATTTGGAGGAGGAAGTATTTCACAATCTTCTTTTTCTTGCAAGTACTCAATCATATTAACATAATATCCATACACTTACATTTGATGAGAAGCAAACTGCTCATGAGTCACGAATGAAAATGAGGAAGAGGGGGTGGTGTTCTAGCGACGGGAGGAGGAAGAGGCTTGTGGGGGTTGTTCGGCTTGGCAATCTTGTTGTTAGGCTTGGTGACGACGAGCCCGCCGGGTGAACGGTACATCGATGTCCATTTGTTAAGGAAGAATGGGCATATGATTTTTGCTTAGGAGAAAATTCCCGACATCAATACAGGAGTCAATGGCAAGATTGTATATAAGATAACTGAAAGGAAGATCACGATTTGTAGAAGTTGCATAATTCATCGTGCGAATGATGAATGTGGTAAGATCAAACTTATATTCACCAAGAATAAGGAAAATGATGAACGATTGATCGACCTGAAATTCAGTTTTGTCATTCTTTTTGGGCCAAATATTTGCAATGACAATTTTATTTAATACACGAGCTGTATCAATAAAATTTGTGGGAGCGGGACGAGGAAGATCAGAGAATTCAGGTTGGACGATCATGGATTTGACCATATTTTGGTTATGGCTAGGTTTTAAATTAAGGGTTTTAAAATCTAGATGATATGCAACAAATTCCCCTTCGGAAAATTCATATTTCCTATGGAGGTAATTGGGGGTGACTCTAACCCATCTCCCAAGAATAATAGAGGAGAGGGTGAGGTCATCGTCTTGAAGACCTTTAAGGTTGGCATAGAATTGATGAGTTAATGACTCGGAGTGGGTGCTAGGTGTAGTAAGATAGTTTTCCCACCTAATGTCTCTAAGGATCCTAACCATAACAGAAAATTGACCCCCTAAGGATGATTTGTTGATTATCCGATTGGCTACGACGGGAGCATTCCAAAGATCAGAAAAGTAAAGATCAGCACAATTTGAGTTCCGAAAGATAATACCATCTCTAGTGACGGATTTAGAGGCAATAGCTTTCTTGCTCTTCGTTTCGTGAGAAGAGGAAGCCATTGAGAGAGGGAAAAAGCACACGAGAAATTTGAAGAGAATATTAAGAGATGAGAAGGTTATTTGATGGGTTTGTGTATGGGGACTAGGGTTTTTTCGTGTGGTTTGAGAGGAAGGAGATGAAGGGGTATTTATACTGGAAGGAGAAAAATCAAGTTAGCCGAGTGGGTCGGTCGACCGGTTCACAGATAGGTCGACCGCATCACAGGAAAGAAGGAGTTCTGATTGCGTGGTTTTTGACAGAGGGGTGGACGGTCGACCGTACGGTTGACCGGTCCATTCTCGACTTATCAAGGACCAATGAATAGTACAGTCGACCTGTCGACCGATCATACAGTAGTATGGTTTTTGCAAAGTTATTTTCTTCAAATCTTTAGACTTGTAATGACAAATTTGTAAAATTCACACATTTCATATATTCCTTAGATAAATAGCAGATGCTCTATACTTTTTATTTCGGAGATAAGTAATTTTAATATTTAATATAGATTCAAGCAAGTGTAGATTTTATCCGGTGCTATACTCATTTGAAGAACTAAGGTCCTTCTCCTTTTTCCTTGATAGAGATGTAGGTAGCTAGTATAACTTGTTGAGCCTCTCGAGCATCTTCAATCAAGGTGTCTGCAATCTGCTAAGTTGAGAACGTCGAACCACCTCCATGGAATTTTGTAGGTGTCCAAGTGAGTTTTGAGCCTGCATTTACATTCTTTCTTACCCAGAAAAAATTAGTATTCTTTTTTAATGGAAAGTTATAAGAAATATTCCCTAATCTACAACAGTAATGACATGTGATACGACTATGTCTTGAGTCATGCACACTTGCATAGTTTTGAGTTGGTTTGTGATTATGCTGGTAATTGTGCAAGTGTGTATGACATGATGATTTAAATTTTTGATGGTGTATTGGCTCTTCGTAACCAAGCCCTCGATTATCGTGATAAGATCTTGAATTTTTTATAATAAGGTAACTGGGCCCTTCATATTTTTCTACAATTGTTTCAAGCTCAATTACTCTTTTACAAAGTCTTTTTCTAGTCATCTCATCGTTTTTTGTGTTCCAGCGAAGAGTGTCTAGTGTAGCATAAAGTATTCTATTTTGTTCAAGAGCTTGATTACAACCTTCCGCTACCTCATCAAATTTTCTTTTGCATTCTTTTAAATCATTAGTGAGTTTAGCAATATAAACAGATTTCTCATGAATTTCTTTTAAGTGTTCATCATGTGTTGCTAAGGATTCTTGAATTTGTTGTTTTAAAAGTTCATTTTCCTCTAGCAATACATCATGATTTTTTCTAAAGGATTCGAATTTTTCCATGATCAAAGCATTTTTATTTTTCAGTTTTTGATTTTTAGCAATACAAGAGTCATGTGTTTCATTAGGAATTTGTTTATATTGCCTTAGTTCACGACTCAGTTTCTTAGCATAGTCTTTTAATCCATTACACATGTCTACTAGCTCATCATAAGTAGGTTCTTCGATTACCTCTTCTTGAGATGGTGATTGCACCTCACCATTCCAAGAGCCATGAAGCCGACATCGTTGTAACCTTGCTCTTCTTCACTTGAATCCGAGTCTAGCCATGTTGCCTTCAATGCCTTTTTTTCAGACTAGGGTTTGAGCGGTAGTAGTCCCTATTCCTGTCCTGTGAGACGGGACAATTTGCACGAATGTGTCCAGGCTTCTTGCATTTATAACGTACATCATCTTTATCCTTCTATCTTTCTCCTTGGTACCTGCCATATTTTTTATGTTTGAGATACTTACGAAATTGCTTAGTCAATAGGGCGATGTCTTCGTCTGACTCCTCACAGTCTGAATCTGCTTTTGATGGTCAAGATTTTTCTGCTTTTAGGGCGATGGACCTCTTTTCGGTTTTTGGTTCAATCCCGATGTTCTGTCTGTATCTTTTGATTTATGTCATCTCCATCTCGTATGTCTTCAGATTTTCTTGGAATGTGTAGTAGTCGAATCCCTTTTCTTCAAGGGTCTCCCTCATTGCAGCAGCCTTTACATCCCACTCTAGCATGAGACAGCTTAGGAGTTTTCTGACCTTTCGGTCATCATCCAACCCCTTACCTAAGCTCTCAAGCTCGTGTGCAATGATATCGAAGCGGGCGAGCATTTGATCTACATTTTCTCCTGGCAACATACGAAACGTATCAAACTTATAAAAACATAGATTTACTTTAGCTTTTACCTCAGAAGCGGTTCTCTCATGCCATTTCAGCATGTTGTTCCAAATCTCATATGCTGTCTTACAATTCCGCCCACATCGCATTAATTCTTCATTATTCAACCCTGCATAGAGAGCCGTCATTATTCAACTGCTTCATTATGTTCCAGTCGACAGCGATGCGGTCGACCGACATGAGGTGCGATCGATTGTAATCGTGCTGTTCATAACGAATCCACTTGATATTCTTACCATATACTAATCAATCATCAATCAATCAAATACAGATAAAATCTCACAAATATAGAATAGCAACAACTGGTCATGATAGCTTTCTTGGGCACTAATCAACATATGCACTTTTTGAATAACTTCTTCTTTTGCTTGATCTTGTAATCTTTCTTTATTGCTTTCCTTCTTTGCTTACTTTCTTTATTGCTTTCCTTCTTTGCTTATTCTTGAATCTCTTATTGATATTATTTTAACCTGAAAATCTGAACAACTTAATTTAAACTTATTAGTATTTATGGATACGTTTTGTGCACACTAAACTAAGAGTCAACATAGAGTTTTGAGAATTTCATGTATTTTATTTTGGTTTAAATAATAATAAGAGGTATTCCAATTGCAAATTGAGTCTCAGAAAAACAAAAATTTAGATCATTGGTAATGTAGATACCTTCACACCTGCACTTGCGTTACCATTGTATTTAGACATTCTCATAGTGGTTATGAGATTAGAGTAAGCTCTATAAAACCTATATGATAATGTCTTTGCATAACTATTACAAGCATTTAAAAGTGATGCTGAAGTTAAAAAAAACTTTATGCAGTGTTTCTAACAAACCATATGCATTTCAGGTAAGTTCAAGCTAATAATCAAGAAGGCGATGGTTGAGCTTAAAGGTAGATATACTGCTTTCTCATATAATATGTTTGCTACTTCAATCAATTTGCTGGACCTCCAAAACTGTTTTATATAATCAAACCAGGTGCACCGTTCTGAATACGTGCCATAGGCACCTGTCAACGGGCAAACCTAGTATATATATATATATATATATATATATATATATATATATATATATATATATATATATATATATATATATATATATATATATATATATGATAGTCTATTATTAGATATATATATTATCAGTTCTTATTTTAGAAAAGTCATTGTTAGTATTCACAATCCATTTTAGACAAAGAAAAGCTAGGAAAAGATCAAACCAATAGCACGAGCACAACGACAAAGTCGTTGAAGGAGACAATATTAGACACCCTAGCTAAAAATATCTCAATGAGTGAGCCTTATTAAATTGAAATCCAAATGTTGCTGCTTATTTCGGTGTGGGAGCAAACAGATAGTGAGTTAAAAAATGAGGGATACTACTAAAAGTTGAAGCTGTAACCTGGCCGTTATGGACTGTTAGGATTCCTGAAAATGGATCTGAACCATTGATTAACCTCCTGTGATCTGAATTGGACGGTGGATGATGCGGCCTTTAAGAACAACCATTTGCTTGGTTGAACTAACATCGATCAAAATTTTCTCAATATAGTGCCTTAATCTTTCTTGGCTTCACTAACATCGACCTATTTGACCCGATTTAGATTGAGAAAAATGAATTATTAGTTAATCTTTTCAACATCCTTTATATATCAATATTTTATGAAGAAACCAGGAAACTGTCAAATAATTAACTAGTACTATAAAAGTTTGAATATCAAGTAATTTAGTAGTACTGTCATCATCTCTAGTGAGTTTACAATCGAAGTTTGAATATCAAGTAATTTAGTAGTACTGTCATCGTCTCTAGTGAGTTCAGAATCGATGAAGGCTGAATATACAGGTTTATAAGTTGCGCACAACTAGCAACATCATACATGCAATTGTTTTTCAATTCCTACTTATCATGTATGAGACTAAAAGTTGAGGATATGTATTTTTTTTAGTAAAGGCTACAATATTGGTCTCGAACCTGAGACATCTTTTTATATTAGGTAATTTCTTCAATAAGAAGGGTTATAGTGATATGCGAAAACTAATTACAATGAACAATCAAGCAATGTAGACCACATTAAACACAAAAAACACACAAGATTTATCCATGTTCGATGAACCTAATCCGAAGGGAAATAACCGAAATATTATTCAACTAGAAAAGATACAAGAGTCGCAATACTCTCACCAAGAATATATATCTCTCTCAAGTCTCACTAGAAAATATTCTGTTGTTTATAATGAAAAACTCTCAAATGAAACATTACCTCTCATGGAGGGAAAGTTGTAGACTTGATTCATCATTGTCCTATATACCCTGAAGAGAAAGCCACATTGAGCCGCTTGATATTACTTGGAGCACAAACTTGGGCTCAAACAATTTCCCAAGAAACATGTGTTGGATATTTAGTTAATTTTAAATAAGCCCATCTGGGCCAGTTAGAAAACCAATTAATTGGCCCTTAAGAACAAGTCAAAACTAATCTCTTTGATTTGTAACTAATTGGCTCTTAAGAACAAGTCAGAAACTAATTCATTTGATTTGTAACTAATTGGATCTTGAGAACAAGTCAAAAACTCATCACTTGGTTCTGGCCTTATTTGACCTATAAATAGTTTTTTTTATAGAGTTTGACACAAGCAATTTTACTACTCTACATTTCTTACTCTCATTCTGCTATACTCTAAAAAGTTTCTGTATTTTAAATATTGTTTATTTGTGCCCGTTTTGGTTGAGCATCCTAAGGAGTAAGTTGGGCCAAACATCATTTTCATTTGTTCATGCTAAAAAAAGACTACGACTGCAATTGGAGGGTTGTACCACTGGGAGTGCCTTGCCAAGTAAGCTCGTATGTTTGGGCGACAATAATTTCTTAGGGCAGTGAATACACGCCTCACCTTCAACAAGATAAATTTTAAACTTTTAAATTCAATTATTTTACCGTAATTTAATTGCTTAATTTTAAACTAATATTGCATAATAGATCTAACAATCTAAGGAATTATTGCCGCCCAAATGTCTTTCCGGACGTCATCACAAGATCAATTCGGCATTTCCCTACTACGCGTGTGGCAGAGTCGTCCCCTAGAATCACATATCCTCCACTCGATTCCTGATAATTAGAAAACCAGGAGCGATCAAAACAAACTTGTACATTTGTTCCAGTATCTAACCACCATTCATTACAATAAAGTGAGAGTTTAATTTCAGCAATATAGTTTGTCAACCTAAAGGTAAAATCTGAGTTTCTTGCCTCAATCATGTTGACTTGAGGTTTGAAAGCACTCTGGCCCTAGGAAGGTCCTCTAACAGGTTCGGTTTTCTTGAAGTAGCCCTTCTTGGCAAAATGATTGGTTCTCCCACATACATAGCAAAAATTTCTTTTGAAATTTGGGCCCGTTAGAGGATTTTGGATTTCTACCTTGGTTATGGAAATGATGGTTCCTAAATTTCTTCTTGAATTTCTTCTTGAACTTGGGTTTGAATGCCATCATGACTTAGCCATTAATATTCTCGGTTAGCTTGACTCTAGAGCTAGGTTCTACTTTGTCTTTATGTCTATGTCTATCTTTAACCCTCACTCTAACTATGGCTTCTTGAAATGTAAGGTCAACTAGTTCATGTCTAAGTTTTCTTGCAAAGAAGGACCAACTAGAAGGGAGTTTTTCAATAAGGCAAGAAATTTTAGAAATGAACAAGTTGGACTTACAATTCAAGAAACCATAGTTAGAGTGAGGATTGAAGATAGACATAGACAGAAAGACAAACTAGAACACAGCTCTAGAGTCAACCTAACTAAGAATCTCAATGGCTAAGCCAAGAAGCCATTCAAACCCTAGTTTAAGAAGAATTTAAGGAAGAACTTTAAGAACAACCATTTCCATAACCAAGGTAGAAATCCAAAGCCCTTTAACGGGCCCAAATTCCAAAAGAAATATTTTCTATGTATGTAGGAGAACTAATCACTTTGACAAGGAGTGCTAATTCAAGAAAACTGAACCTATTAGAGGACCTCCCAAGGGCCAGAGTGCTTTCAAACCTCAAGTCAACATGATTGAGGGAATGAACTCAGATTCTACCTTTAGGTTGGTAAACCATATTCCTGAAAATAATCTCACTTTACTCAAATGAATGGTGGTTATATAATGGAGCAAATGTACATGTTGTTTTGATCGCTCCTGGTTGAGAAAAACTTTGGTGAAGATTATTTTGTGTACCTTTTAGAAAGTGAGTCATTTATCTATGCTGATACTATGTTTAGAACTGATGCTCCTTTTTGGAAGGAAGCTGTAGATAGTGAGCTTAGATATATTATAGAAAACCACACTTGGTATCTTACCCCCTGGTTCTAAACCCGTAGGTTGTAAATGGATTTTTAAGAAGAAATTGAAAGTAAATGGATCTATTGATAAATATAAAGCTAGATTAGTAGCTAAGGGTTATACAAAAAAGAAATGTATTGAATATTTTGACACTTACTATCTTGTTGTTAGAATAACTACTATAAGAACTCTCCCTGCATTAGCTTCTATTCATAAATTGTTAATTAACCAAATGGATGTTGTCACGCCCCGCTTCCCAAAATACGGAAATACGGGCATATGACTGAGGCCCAGCGAATGATGCGAATACACCATTCATAAGCTGTACAGGCAACTCAACAACAAGATAACAAAATAAACCACGCAGGCATATAAAATCACAATATAATAATGAAAGTTCATGACATAATCCATAACATAACCAACATCTGGGAAATACAAATAGTTACGGGTCAAACAAGCACGGATTATAATAAAGAATTGCATGAAATAAAACATAAACAAAAAATAACATGATAAATAATTAGGCTAAAATACTTGATCAGCGACACCTTCTGGTAACTCTCCATTTGGGCCTATAAGTACATTATTACAAAAAGAAAAGAAAAGAAGATAAGAAGATGCCTGTTAATACAAATCACGGGCTGCAAACGGTACAAGCTAAGAGAACACGTACAAAACTAAACAAAAGAAAAACAGGAAAAGATAGAAAGGAATCGAGAGTCATGAAATAGGGAAAATGCAATGTGTGAACATGATTATGAATAAGGCATTATGGAACAAGTGGCATGTAAACAAGTAAGCGAGTAAACAAATATCAAGTCAACATGAACATGTAACATGTAATTGGATCATGCAAGTGCACGTGTTAATCTTCTGTCTTGTATTTAATTCTATCTAGGTAGCACTTTATGCATCCATCTTTTTACTACATGGTTGCTACATACAATCAGTTACGTTTAGGCCTAGTGGTGGATTTTATAGGGTGGTGTACTCGGGTAAAACAAGTCAATTGTATCTTGTTCAAGATACGTGCAAACTTGTAACGTGGAACATGTAGAGTATAAACTTGTAGCGTGAAACATGTAAACTTGTAATCATGTAATGGATTCTAGAGGTGGCCCCCGTAGATTCTAGAGGTGGCCGCCGTCAATCCCTGACGTGGCACTTAGTTCTACGTGGCACTTAGTTCCATATAACTTGTAATCTTAGAAAACACGGGCCCCCTTCCGAGTACATTTACCTACATTGTCCACTACTATGGTCTTTTCCTTAAACCCCGGCATGTTACTTTTATTAATTTTAATCAATAAGAACAAGATATCATATTGAACTACTATCACGGACAAAACAATCATGCACATAATCATGTATAGTCCTAAGTGTACATATGTGTATATTAATCGTGTTCATGTAATGCATGTGGCAACAAGGTATTCGCGATCATGTGCGAATACGGGATCAAAGGGTTATGTATAGCAACAGGTTTCAATTCAACTTATGAATACGAATTATAGTCAAAGAATATATATACTTGCGGTATTTTGCAAAGAAGCTTGTACTGGAACAAAAATTTGTACAAGAGATGCTTGCCTGATTTGACGATTCAAAAAGATAATAACCGGCGAACTCCCAAAATCACGTGCAAAATATGTGCAAGAAAGTCCAAGAAAACAAAGCCAGCAACTCAGCAACGAAATCCCCACAACAGATCGGGACAAAACACCGAACAGCGATCGGATCCGCTATGCCAAGAACACGGTAAAGCAAACCCAACCAAAAGGATCCCTTCCTTACACCGGATCGGGGGCCAAAACAGCATACACCAAGCGGGATCTAGAGTGCCCAGAACACCAAATGGCGAATCGACCACTCACAATCCTTCTTCCATACTTCAACAGAGAGAGAAGAAGAGAGCGACGAACTGGCAGCGACGGCACGGCGTAACTGCAGCAGCGACGACACTGTGGTAGGGCTGAGCGACATCGGCGACGGCGACCTCAACGAACTCCGGCGAGCAAGCTCTGCCTTCGTTCGAAAACAGGGGAAGACGACGCAATAGGCTTGGACGGGCTTGGACGGTGATGACTGTGACTGGGATCTTCGGAGATTGCGAAGGGTGAGCGGAGAGGGATCACGACGGCGACGAGCGAGTGGAAGCATCGAGGAGGTTGACGAGGTGGGCTCGGCAAGGCGATGGGTTCGATTCGAGCGGAAGACTGGGTGGAGCTTGGCACTGGCAGAATGAGGATGATGGCGGTACAGCGAGGCGAGGTGGTAGACGAGGGGACGGTGATCGGAGGTTGGATGGTAGACGGAGCAATGGGAATGGCTGAAGTTGGTGATGGGTTTTGGTGAGTTGGGTGTAGGCTTGCGCGGCGCAATGACGGGATGAGATGAGACGGGGGTGACGGTGGAGAGGATGATGATGAAGGTGGACGAGGTTGGCGATCGGAGTTGGGCGATGAGCGGTTGGTGGCGGAAATGGAGTGGGTTTGGTTCGATTGAAATGGAGAGAGGAAGTGAGCGGGAGGGAGGAGGAAGATGAAGTTGGGGTATGGGTTTCTGTTTTCGATTTTGAATAGAGGAAGAGAGAGGGTGCGGGGAGAGAGAGAAGGGGAAGTAATAAATGTATAAAAATATAGTAACAATAAAGAGGGAAGAGATTATAGGGAGGAGGGGTTTACGGGAATGCTGATTATTAGGGATATTAATTGGGGGGTTACAGGATCTGGGGTGATTAGGAGAGATTTTGGGGATTGATTGTTGGAGTAGAATTGATTTGGTCAACACACAATTAGGAGGGAAATTGGGTTAACGGGTTTGGGTTTAAAACAATAGGAGATGGGCTAAATTTTGGGCTTCAAATTTAATAGTAAATAATACAATGCAGATCGAATCAATGGGCTTTAATTTAAATAATTAGATAATATAATATAGATCAAAACTGGGTTTTAACAAAAATAATAATAATAACACTAATAATGAAAACACGAAAATTAATAATAATGGTAGTAGTAATAATAGTACTACCAATAATAATAGTAGTAGTAATAGCAAAATAATAAAATGATGGCAACAAGGTTATATAAAAATATAGGAATTTGAGTTTAACAATTTATTAAAGTAAATTCGAATATTTTTGATTTGGCTAAAATATAAATAGTTGATAAAAAATAGAAGGTAAAGTAAAATATACCCTTATTCGAAATAACCATAATTCCCGATTAGAAAAGATTTTAATAGTAATTTCAAAATGAATTTAACATAACTAAATTTATAAATAATCCGAAATACAGAAAATTATTCAGAAATTATGTATTTACGGGAACAGGGGTTACAGATGTTAAGACAATGTTTCTTAATGGTGACCTAAAAGAAGAGATTTATATGGAACAACCTGAAGTTTTTGTTATTAAAGGACAAGAGAATAAGGTATGTAGATTAGTTAAATCATTGTATGGCTTGAATCAAGCTCCTAAGCAATGACATCATAAGTTTAATGTTACAATTTGCAAATATGGTTTTGTTGATAAATGTATATATCTTAAACATATTGGTTCTGATTGCATTATTTTATATTTGTATGTTGATGAATTCTCATATTTAGCAAAATCAGTGATCTAATTCATCATGTAAAACAATACCATGCTAATAACTTTGACATGAAAGATCATGGAAAAGCAAATGTTATGCTAGGCATGAAATATCTAGAACCGATAAGGTATATCATTATCATTGTCACATTCTATAGAATCCATGCTTAAAAAATATAACTATCATGATTGTAAACTTGTATCTACTCCATATGACCCAAGCACTATATTACAGAAGAACGTTGGTAAGCCGGTGGCTCAATTAAAGTATTCACAAATAATTGGATCATTGTTATATGTTTCTAATAGAATTCAACCCAATATTGCATATGCTGTGAGTAGACTCAGTAGATATACTCATAACCCTAGCAAAGACCATTGACATGCACTAGAAAGAGTTTTTAAATATTTACGTGGTACATTGAATTATGCATTATTGTATACTGGACATCCCGACATATTGGAGGGTTTACTCTGATGCATATTGGGTAACAGATTCACATGATGTAAAATCCACTCCTAGATATATGTTATTGTTAGGTGGCGCTACTATATAATGAGGTTTCGTAAAACAGACCATGATTGCTAAAAGCACTATTGCAGTAGAGCCTATAGCTTTTGACACTGCTTGCTCAGAAGTAAGATTGATTAGAGATTTACTTGTTGATTTATTTTTGCGTAGCTTTATACCTATTGTTCCTATGTGTAAATCACCCATTGGGGGGGGGGGGGGGGTTGAATGGGGTGATTGTGCAGAAATTAAAATTTCAAATGAAATACGTAAAGTAAAAAAGATTGAGAAAACAAACAGATCAACGAGTAAGACACAGCGATATAAAGTGGTTCAACCCCCAGGTCTACGTCCACACCACTTATTTGTAGCAATTCTCTACCACAAGCATTCCACTATACTTTAAACCCTTGTATAGTGATTCTCGGAATTCAGGCCGAGAGACCTATTACACGCGCAGGGCTTCTACAAATAAGTCCCACAAAACTCACCGAAGTGGAAGAAAGAAAACTCCCAAGATCTAAAAAGACCTTGACTGAAGAAGACAATTAAAATCTCTCACACTCAGAGTGTTGATTGAATGATTAGTTCAGAAGAGTTATGATAGCAAGGAATGAAGAATACACTGTGAATTCGCCTCAATATATAGAGTGGGGAAATGTATCTTTTCGAAAATGAAAAAATATTTCCAAAATAGTCAGATATGCACTAGGACGGACGACCGCAATGATGAACAGTCGACCGTTCATCTTTTAACTCAAAAGTCGAGAGATGTCCGGTAGACTGATTCATCTTTTTCACAGAAATGAATGGTCGACAGATGTATCGGTGATCGTTATTTTGTGCGGTCGACCGCTGTCGTGCAGATTCAACTTTTATTTGGGGATTTCACTTTATATTCTTTCCAAAACTAATTTATCAATCAACACTACTTTACATATATTCTCCTCACATAACCAGAAATAAATTATTTATTTTGGCCGGCTTTCTTGATGATTTGAAGCACATGTTTCTTGTGTGCAATCTTCATTGATTTTTGGGTTCGTGCCTCTTTTGCTTGATTTTCAATCACTTTGAATCTTTGTTTTGGTTTTTCTTTTCTGTAGATCCTGCAAATCTCAACTGAAAATATTAGTTGTAAATGATACATTTTGTGTGCACCAAACTTAAGGTCAACAATCTCCCCCTTTTGGTGTGGACAAAACATACCTTAGAATTTAAAAATGTAAATAAAAAAATATTAAAAGAGATTCAAGTTCTCCCCCTAAAACAAATACTCCCCCTAAATTCATGCATGGTAAGTTCATGATGCAACCTATACGCAAAGACCAAAACTTGTTTGAAAACATGCTTACATATATTTTGAGAGTCAAGTAATTTTTGGGAAATATTACATTTTGGAAAACCAAAGAAAAATCTACTTACATGATACCGTTGATCGCGAAACTCTTTGATATATACAGTGAGAGCTCTACATGGTATCATAAATTTGAGATTTTGCAATTACATAGGAGAGACATAGATTAAAAGATTCAAATAGATTTCAAGTTCTGAGTAAAATAGATTTTAAATTCTAAGTGAAAGAAACAAATAAAAAAATTCTCCCCATTTTTGGATCACACCAAAAGATATAAAATACAACTGTAAAAAACCCAAAAACAGAATAGAGACCAGTCGACCGCACAGTCGACCAATGAGAAATTATATGCTACTGTAGAGAAAACATAGAGTGGGACGGTCGATCGTATAGTCGACCGAAGAAAACAGACCAGGCGTGTGTTCGGCTGTAACAAAAATCGATAGGGGACCGGTCGACTGCCTAGTCGACTGTACACCTTTGCAGGATGACAGTCGAACATACTGTCGATCGAAAACCAATTCTGAAATATCAATAACATTTAATTCACCTTTCAAAACATGGAAGCGTTTTTCATCTAAATGTTTGGTAAAAATATCAGCAAGTTGGGAATCTGTTGAAACATACTCAAGAATGACATATCCCTTTTGAAAGTGATCTTGAATGAAGTGACATCGAATTTCTATATGTTTAGTACGACTATATTGATCAGAATTCTTAGTCATGTGAACAGTGCTAGTATTATCGCATTTAATGGGAATGTGATCAAAGAATACCTTGTAATATTCTAATGTATATTTCATCCGTAATACCTGCACACAACAGGATCCGGTGGCAATGTATTCGGCTTCGGCAGTAGACAAGGTTACAGAATTTTGTTTCTTGGATGCCCATGAGACAAAACAATCTCCTAAGAAATGACATGTACACCAGT
The DNA here is from genome assembly GCA_017893485.1 of Hemerocallis citrina. NCBI lineage: Eukaryota > Viridiplantae > Streptophyta > Magnoliopsida > Asparagales > Asphodelaceae > Hemerocallis > Hemerocallis citrina. The sequence goes on from JACEHZ010000570.1 coordinate 85,071, forward strand.
ACTTTTTCTATCTGTTAAACTCCCGACATAGTCGGCATCTGAATAGCCTACAAGAGAAAAATTTCTATTTTTCGGGTACCAAAGACCAGTATTTGGTGTGCCTTTAAGATATCAAATGATATGCTTAGCTGCAACCAAATGAGATTCTTTGGGACACGATTGAAAACGATCACACAAACATACACTAAACATAATATCTGGACGAGAAGCATTAATATAAAGCAAGCTACCAATCATACCACGATAACTAGAAATATCAACGGTTTTACCAAATTCGTCTTTGGACAGTTTAGTGGTAGTTGTCATAGGAGTTTTGTATGTGTTTGCAATGTTAAGACCGAACTTTTTGATGAGTTCTTTCGCATACTTGGATTGGTTATGAAGATGTCGTCCTTTTGTTGTTGTATTTGGAGCCTAAGAAAGCAGGTTAGTTCACCCATCATACTCATTTCAAATTCATCCTGTATTTGCTTAGAGAATTCCTGCAAAGATTTTCATTAGTATATCCAAATATAATATCATCAACATAAATTTGAACTATTAAAATGTCTTTAGAAACATGTTTGTTAAACAGTGTAGTGTCTAATTTCCCTTTAGAGAAACCTATGTGAATAAGAAACGAGCATAGCCGTTCATACCAAGCACGAGGAGCTTGCTTCAAACCGTACAAACTTTATCAAGACAGAATACATCTCCCTTTTGAATACTGACGATGTTGATGTGGAAAGAACGACAAACTGTGGTGCAGTGATGGCGCTTGATGGCGCATGTGATGGAATTGAAAAGTAGAGTGTTGCGAAAGGAAGTAGTGGTGGCGCACTGTTGAGATCTCACACCGAACAGTGAAATAGATTGATGGGATCTCACCCTTGACTTGAGACATAGTCGATGATGGGATCTCACCCCTGAACTGAGAAATAGACTAATGGGATCTCACCCTTGACTTGAAATGGTCGATAATAGGATCTCACCCTAGACTTGAGAATTGTTGATGACAGGATCTCACCCCGGACTTGAGAATTGTCGATGTGTTGGGATATCATCCCTGAACTGAGAACTAGATGCTGATAACACCCCCTCTCAAACTCACGATCGATCAACCGGAGTGAGTTGAAGATCTGTATGTAGAAGCACAAGAACCTGCAAGAAAGGTTTTTTTTATTTTTTATTTTTTATTTTTTATTTTTTTTAGGCAAACAGAAAACGGGTTAGGGTGTTTCGGTTTCGGGTACAAGAAAAGTGGGTTTCGGGTATGGGTTTGTTTTGATTTCGGGTTTCGGTTTAGGTTGGGTTTCGGGTTTAGTGAAATTGGGTTTCGGGTTTAGAGTAGTAGAAGTTTGATTTGGAGTTAGGGTTTGAAGAAAGAGGGAAGTAGAGGGCGGCTAGTTTTGCGGGAGGGATTTGGAGAACGAATATGAGGGTTTCTTGGATTGGGGTGGCGGATCGACGGAGTGGTAGATGAGGGATTCGTCTTTGATGAAATCAGAGGAGTCGCTCACGGGAATTTGAAGGTTTTCGGAGGTCGGCGATGTTGCCGCCGAGGATCCGAGGAAGAAGGGGTGAGGTTGTGATGGGTTTTTGGGAGTAGAGGTTGTTCGGGATTTTGGGAGATTTGAAGAGTGGTCAATGTTCGATGCCGACGGGAGTTGCTGCTCCGAGAGGTTGTAGTAGGAGGATTGGGTGTTCGGAGGTGATCGACGGGAGAGAGACATCAGAGGTGTCGACAACCGCCATTGATTTGGGTGTGAAGAAGATGGTAGGGACGGGGGTTGGCGGCTGAGAGAGACATTGGAGGTGCTGAACGGGGGTCTGTTTCTCTATAGTTGGATTTGGGGGTGTTGAACTGGGGTTGATGATGATGTTGATGATGACAGGGGCTGATGGTGATGGGTTCGCCTCCTCTGATGCAGAAGATGATGGGTTCAACAATGCCGAGTTTGTTGCGGTGGTTGCTGTTCCCGAAGATGAAGGTGGGTTGCCGAAGTTAGGTTGCTATTGCCGAAGTTGGATTTGGTGTTTGTGAATTAGGGTTTTGGAGATTTGTTGTTTGATGACGACTAGGGTTTTGGAGATTTGATCGGGAGAGAGATCTTGGGAGGTGGAGTGATTCCGATGAAGACGAGAATCACTCCACCTCGATGACGAGGATAGAATATAATATAGGCCTTACAGGATTATTGGCTGTGATACCATATTAAGATTATTGGATGAGAATATTTCTTTATTGATGTCATTCCCCACTTCCCAAAATACGGAAATACGAGTCTGTGATTGAGGCCCAGCAAATGATGCGAATACACCATTCATAAGCTGTACAGGTAAGTCAACAACAAGACAGCAAAACAACCACACAGGCATGTAAAATCACAATAGGATAACAAAAGTACATGACATAGTTCATAACACAACCAACAGCTAGAAAATACAAAGTAGTTACGGGTCAAATAAGCCCGGAATACAATAAAGAGTAGCATGAAATGAAACATGAACTAAAGTAACATGAAAATAAACAAGACTAAAACACTTGATCAGCAACACCTTCTGGTAACTCTCCATCCGGGCCTGCAAGTACATAATACAAAGAAAAAGAACAAGAAGATGCCTGTTAATACAAGTCACGGGCCGCAAGTGGTACAAGCTAACGGGACAAGTACAAAACTAAACAAGAAGCAGGAAAAAGAGTAAGGAATCAAGAATCATGTAATTGGAGAAATATAATATGTAAATAGGATCAAGAACAAGACATCATGAAACAAGTGGCATGTAAATAACTAATCAAGTAAACAAGTGTCAAGTACATGTAACAAGTGTCAAGGATCAAGTATCAAGTATCATTTATCAAGCACAAGTAATCAAGTATCAAGTGTCAAGTGATCATATTCAAGTCTTGTGTTATTACTATCTAGGTAGCACTTTATACATCCATCCTTTTACTACATGGTTGCTACATACAATCAGTTACGTTTAGGCCTAGTGGTGGATTTTATAGGGCGGTGTAATCAGGTATCAAGTATCAAGCAAGCATGGTTCAAGGAAAAGAAAATAAAGTAACAAGTTCGTGAATACTAATAAGTTCAAGAACCACACAGTGGGTTCATGAATAAAACAACTTCATGAGCCAAGTAATGGCTTCAAGAATACATGAAGATACAACAAGTTAATGAACCACGTACTGGGAAACACAGGCCCCCTTCTGAGTACACTTACCTATATTGTCCACTACTATGGTCCTTACCCTTATACCCTGGCTTGTTTCTTTTATTAATTTTATTCAACAATAACAAGATATCCTATTGAGACTACTATCACGGGTAAAACAATCATGCACATAATCAGGTGTAATCCTAAGAGTACATATGTGTATATCAATTGTGTTTATGTAATGCATGTGGCAATAAAGTATTCACGATCATATGCAAATATGGGATCGACGGATCATGTATAGCAACAAATTTCAATTCGACCAATGAATACGAATTGAATAGTCAAGGAATGTACTTGCAGTATTTTGCAAAGAAAGCTTGTACGAGAACAAACAGGTTGTACAAGAGAATACTTGCCTGATAACCGACGAGGATAAAGATGGAGCAAGAACAAGAATAATGGGTAACAGATCCCGGCCAATGAACTCAACGAACACACGAACCAATCACGAACACAAACCAACAAACAGATCACGATGATGATCAAGATCAAGATGATCAAACAACGATCGCGCAGATCGGTACAGATAAGATCAAGATCAAGATCAACAAGATCGGATGGTCCAGATCAAGTTGATGATGATCACGATCAAACGGCCAAGATCACCTCGATGGTGACGATCAAGATGATGATGATCAAGTAGATCTGACGGTCGAGATCAAGGGATCAAGATCAAGGGTGAACGACGGCCAGGAATCAATCAATCAAGATGATCAAGAGATCATGATCGCGATCACGTTGGTGAATGGACGGCTCACAACACACTTGATCAAACCCAAACAAACACCAAACACCAACAGAACAATCCAATCAGCTAATCCTCCGTCCTTCTCCTTCTTGAACTTCGATAGAGACCGAGAGAGAGGTGGTGGGAGAACGAGCTGTGACTGGAGGCTGGTGATGGTGAGACTGTGGCACCACGGCGAGGCGGCACGACGACGAGGATATCGCTGTGGTCGGGAAACGACGCAACGATGGCTGACGGCGAGCTCTGTTTTTTGCTCAAAATAGAGGAAGACGACTCAGGGGGCTCGGGGTCGCAGTAATGGTAGGAGGTGATGACCGGGGGGGGGGGAGGATCGAGCGATGGTGAGGGCTGGGTTGCGGGGTGATCAAGCGAGAGGAAGGGGCGGTCGCAATGGTTGTCGCGGGAGGTGTAGTCGGCAATAGTGGATGGAGGAAGAGGCGAGGCGAGCAGGGCTCAAGTGCAAGGTTGAACTCGACGAGGAAGACGATGGAGAGGGAAGAGCAGCGATGGTGGTGCGACTAGAGGCGACGGGGATGCAAGCGATGGGGGGAGATGAGGGCGGTCGAGCAGCAGGGAGACAGGGTGGAGGAGCGATGGTGGGATGCAGCGGTGAAGACGAAGGTGGGTTCGTCGACGAGGTTGACGAGATGGGCGGGAGTCGAGGATGGTGGCGATGGCTCGGGGTCGAGAGGAAGACGAAGGGGAATCTGGGTTCTCTGTTGGCATTACGAAACAGAGGGCGTGAGAGAGCAGTAGGGAGAAGAGAAAGGAGAGAGATAGTGAACAAGGAAAGGGGGAGTTTTTATAAATAAAATATTATAATATAATAAATGTAATAATGAGTAGAGTAATGGGAGTGAGAAAGTGGGGGCAGTTATAGGGTTTACGGAATAAGAAGAGTTGAGAGAATGTGAGGAGTTTGAATGCAATCACATAGGTTTGAGCCTATAGAAATATATATGAGTACTGGGTTTGGATTTGGGCTTAAAACAATTGTGCTTTATATTTGGGCTTCACAATTTAGAATAAATAAGCAATGCAAATCAAATGAATATAAATTGGGCTTTAGATGGTGGGCTTCATAATAGGTAATATAATATAGATCAAAACAAGGGGCTTTAACAAAATAATAATAACAATAATAATAAAAATAATAATAACAATAATAATAATAATAGTAATAATAATAATGCTGATAATAATAATAATAGTAATAAAATAATAGTTAAATAATCAAATAGTGATAATTAGTCTAGGTAGAAATTCTGGGTTCGAATAAAATAGTCAGGTATTTAAATGAATGCCAAAATTTTGGGTTCAAAAAAGTAGAAAAATTTAAATACCAGAATAGAAGAAAAGAAAAATACAAATCCGTATAAACGGAAACAGGGATTACAATCCTACCCACCTTACAACAAAATTTCGTCCTCGAAATTTGCATAGGCGGTACATAGGATAACGCAAAAGAAAACTCTTATCAAAACAAGGGATTCAAAGAAAATGTCAAAGGGATGGCAACACCAGAATAAGAAAATCATAGATAAGAATGGGGGTGATCTAGAATGATGTTGAATAAAGATTCAATAAATGATGATGAATGCAAATGTATGAAAGAAAAGCAAGCGGTGCAACGAAGGAAAAGCAATAAGAGAAATTCTGGGACCTGTGGGTTGTGGACCCACCACGCTTCCGCTGCGCTACTCTGATGGCAACGTTCCAAACTGTAGACATGCCGTTGTAGAACACATGGCACCAATCGACGAGCTGAACAGGAAGAAGAAGAATGAGACACCGGAATCAAAAGAATATGGATAAAAAAAGGAAGAATTTATACCCCATGAAGAATTAATAAATGTGAATGAATGGAAGAGCCGAAACAACTGAGAAATGAAATAACTGAATGTGAAGGAATCAAAGAGGAATAAAAAAAGAGGAGTATCCAGATATATGTTGGATATTCATTATCCATGTGATCAACGAGGTGCATATGTTGTTGAGTTAACCTAGCTGAGTCAAACCTGTCTAATGTATTAGTCAAACTAACACAGTAGCCAAACCTGAGCTCTGATACCACTAAAAACCCTATCACCCCCCGCTTCCCAAAATACGGGAATACGAGTGTGACTGAGGCCCAGCGAATGATGCGAATACACCATTCATCAGCTGTACAGGTAACTCAATAACAAGATAGCAAAACAACCACACAGGCATGTAAAATCACAATAGGATAACAAAAGTACATGACATAGTTCATAACATAACCAACAGCTGGAAAATACAAAGTAGTTACGGGTCAAATAAGCCCGGAATACAATACAGAGTAGCATGAAATAGAACATGAACTAAAGCAACATGAAAATAAATAAGACTAAAATACTTGATCAGCAACACCTTCTGGTAACTCTCCATCCGGGCCTATAAGTACATTATACAAAGAAAAAGAACAAGAAGATGCCTGTTAATACAAGTCACGGGCCGCAAGTGGTACAAGCTAATGGGATAGGTACAAAACTAAACAAGAAGCAGGAAAAAGAGTAAGGAATCAAGAATCATGTAATTGGAGAAATACAATATGTAAATAGGATCATGAATAAGACATCATGAAACAAGTGGCATGTAAACAACTAATCAAGTAAACAAGTGTCAAGTACATGTAACAAGTGTCAAGGATCAAGTATCAAGTATCATTTATCAAGCACAAGTAATCAAGTATCAAGTGTCAAGTGATCATATTCAAGTCTTGTGTTATTACTATCTAGGTAGCACTTCATGCATCCTTCCTTTTACTACATAGTTGCTACATACAATCAGTTACGTTTAGGCCTAGTGGTGGATTTTATAGGGCGGTGTAACCAGGTATCAAGTATCAAGAAAGCATGGTTCATGAATACGAAAAAAAAGTAACAAGTTTACGGAACAAGTTCGTGAATACTAACAAGTTCAAGAACCACACAGTGGGTTCATGAATACAACAAGTTCATGAGCCAAGTAATGGCTTCATGAATACATCAAGATATAACAAGTTCATGAACCACATACTGGAAAACACGGGCCCCCTTCCGAGTACACTTACCCATATTGTCCACTACTATGGTCCTTACCCTTATACCCCAGCTTATTTCTTTTATTAATTTTATTCAACAATAACAAGATATCATATTGTGACTACTATTACGAGTAAAACAATCATGTACATAATCAGGTGTAATCCTAAGAGTACATATGTGTATATCAATCGTATTCATGTAATGCATGTGGCAACAAAGTATTCATGATCATATGCGAATACGGGATCAACGGATCATGTATCGCAATAGAATTTAATTCGACCGATGAATACGAATTGGATATTCAAGGAAAGTACTTGTGGTATTTTGCAAAGAAAGCTTGTACAAGAACAAACAGGTTATATAAGAGAATACTTGCCTGATAATCGACGAGGATGAAGATGGAGCAAGAACAAGAATAACGGGAACGGATCCCGGCCAATGAACATAACGAACACACGAACCAATCACAAACACAAACCAACGAACAGATCACGATGATGATCAAGATCAAGATCATTAAACAATAATCGGGTGGATCGGCACAGATAAGATCAAGATCTAGATCAACAAGATCGGACGGTCTAGATCAAGGTGATGATGAAGTTGATGATGATCGTGATCAAACGGCCAAGATCACCCCGATGGTGACGATCAAGATGATGATGATGATCAAGTAGATCGGACGGTCGAGATCAAGGGATCAAGATCATGGGTGAACGATGGCTAGAAATCAATCAATCAAGATGATCAAGAGATCATGATCGCGATCACAATGGTGAACAAACGGCTCACAACACACTTGATCAAACCCAAACAAACACCAAACACCAATAGAATAATCCAATTAGCTAATCCTCTGTCCTTCTCCTTCTTAAACTTCGATAGAGAGCGAGAGAGAGGCGGCGGGAGAACGAGCTGCGACTAGAGGTTGGTGACGACGTGACTGCAGAACCACGACGAGGCTGCACGACGACGGGGATGTCACTATGGTTGGGAAGCGACGCAACGTCGGCTGACGGAGAGCTCTATTTTTCAAAATAGGGGAAGACGACGCAGGGTGCTCGGGGTCGCAGCAATGGTGGGAGGTGATGACGGGGGGAAGGATTGAGTGATGGTGGAGGGCTGGGTTACAGGGTGATCGAGTGAGAGGAAGGGGCGGTTGGGATGGTGGTCGCGGGAGGTGCAGTCGACAATGGTGGACGGAGGAAGAAGCGAGGCGAGCGGGGCTCGAGTGCAAGGTTGAACTCGCCAAGGAAGACGATGAAGAGGCAAGATCAGCGATGGTGGTGTGACTGGAGGCGACGGGGACGCAGGCAATGAGGGGGAGATGAGGGTGATCGAGCGGTAGGGAGACAGGGCGGAGGAGCGATGGTAGGATGCAGCGGTGAAGACGAAGGTGGGTTCATCAACGAGGTTGACGAGATGGGCGGGGGTCGATGATGGTGGTGGTGGCTCGGGGTTGAGAGGAAGATGAAGGGGAATCTGGGTTCTCTGTTGGCGTTGTGAAACAGAGAGGGTGAGAGAGCGGGAGGGAGAAGAGACGGGAGAGAGATAGTGAACAAGGAAAGGGGGGAGTTTTTATAAATAAAATATTATAATATAATAAATGTAATAATGAGTAGAGTAAGGGGGGTGAGAAAGTGGGGGCAGTTATAGGGGTTACGGAATAAGAAGAGTTGAGAGAATGTGAGGGGTTTGAATACAATCATATAGATTTGAGCCTATAGAAATATATATGAGTACTGGGTTTGGATTTGGGCTTAAAAAATTGGGCTTTATATTTGGGCTTCACAATTTAGAATAAATAAGCAATGCAAATCAAATGAATATAAATTGGGCTTTAGATGGTGGGCTGCATAATAGATAATATAATATAGATCAAAACAAGGGGCTTTAACAAAATAATAATAACAATAACCATAAAAATAATAATAACAATAATAATAATAACAGTAATAATAATAATGCTGATAATAATAATAATAGTAATAAAATAATAGTTAAATAATCAAATAGTGATAATTAGTGTAGGTTGAAATTCTGGGTTCGAATAAAATAGTCAGGTATTTAAATGAATGCCAAAAATTTGGGTTCAAAAGAGTAGAAAATTTTATAGGAAAAATTTAAATACCAGAATACAAGAAAAGAAAAATACAAATCCGTATAAACGGAAACGGGGGTTACAATTGATTGATTGAATAAACTGAATACAATATGACTCATACATATAGGAGAGAATAGAAGACTAAACTGATACATAACCAATATGGGACTAAACTAATATATCATCTAACATAGTTAATGAAATTTTTTATGTGATTTGTATTGTACCTATGGATGTATCCATGATATCTTAATTATGCCACGTATAAATTCCATGTTGATGCTTGGATACTATGTTATGTGAATTTATTGGGATCTATGAAATCAAGGACATTCTAAATAGATGAGAAAAGGAGCAGAAAATGAAGTCAAATTTATTTGAGAAGAAGCACAATTTACGAATAATAAACAAAACAATTTCCTAAAAAAAGTTAGTAGCTAATTCTTTACTTATGTAGGATGATTTCTTCACCTATTTCGCTCAAAATGATTTCTTAAATTTCGTTAATATTTCTTTAAAATAAATTTTATATATGCATTAATCATCCTTGCTTGTGGCAGAGATAATAACCTTTCATTTCAACCGATTGGTTGCTTCGGGAGATTCGGGAGGTTTGTTGCGAGAGTGGCGCTACAGCGAGATGATGTGGAGTTGGTCGCGGTCAACAATCCTTTCATTTCAACCGATTACATGGTGATTATTTTTAAACCACTTTCTTAACCCTACATTTATGGATCATATGTTTGATTATGAAGATTTTTTTAATTACTAGATTTGCCTGTGGGCACGTGCCTACGACATGTCTTCGGAACGATACATCTTATGAAAGTCTTGTAAACAATAAAACAACAATTATGTAGGTCAAGTTTGAATAGTAAAACAATAATTAGTTGTAAATAAAAGTCCATGTTTCCATTAGTATATATTGAAAAATAATTATAAATGGGGGTGTAAAATCCAACTTCTTAGGACTTTAAGTATGGAAAATGATGAAATTCAACTGTTGATAAGATATTTGCTATTTTCAATGTAATATGAGCAATAAAAAATGCATAAAAATCTGAAAATTTACAAACCTGAAATATGAAAATATAAATTTCTGAGTAAATAGAGAGAGAATGAGAGAGAGAGAGAGAGAGATAAATAAATAAATAAAGGAGTTGTTTTGGGGATTTAGACTTTTGGGCGGGAAAATAAGTTTTGTGAGGTTAGATCTGTACCATTGATTTCAACCCTATTGAATGAGAGCCACTTGATAGCTTTCTTTCTGTTTTATTATATAGACTAGGTTTGCCCGTTGACACGTGCCTACGGCACGTCTTCGGAACGGTGCACCTGGTTTGATTATATAAAATAGTTTTGGAGGTCCAACAAATTAATTCAAATAGCAAACATATTATTTGAAGAAGCAGTATATCTACCTTTAAGCTCAACCATCACCTTCTTGATCATTAGCTTGAACTTACCTGGAATGCATATAGTTCATTAGAAATACTGCATAAAGTTTTTTTTAACTTCAACATCACTTTTAGATGTTTGTAATACTTATGCAAGGAAATTATCATATAGGTTTTATAGAGCTTACTCTAATCCTATAACCACTATAAGCATGTCTAAATACAAGGGTAACGCAAGTGCAGGTGTGAAGGTACCTACAATATCAATAATCTAAATATTTGTTTGTCTGAGACTCAGTTTGTATTTGAAATACCTCTTATTATTATTTCAACCAAATTGAAATACATGAAGTTCTCAAAACTCTAAACTAAGCTAATCATTTCTTTTATCTCCACTTTGTCTCCCCATTGCACCTTTATAAAAAAAAAATCAAAATGGATAAATAACAAATTTACTTTAGCTATCTTTCTTGAGTGGAGAGTTTGTACCATTCACTGATAAACTCCAGTCATCCTAATCCTATATATCCAAATTAATTGAAGTAGCATATATATTATATGAGAAAGCAATATATCTACCTTTAAGCTCAACCATCGCCTTCTTGTTCATTAGCTTGAACTTACCTGGAATGCATATAGTTTGTTAGAAACACTGCATAGAGTTTTTTTTAACTTCAGCATCATGTTTAGATGCTTGTAATAGTTATGCAAGGACATTATCATATAGGTTTTATAGAGCTTACTCTAATCTCATAACCACTATGAACATGTCTAAATACAATGGTAACGAAAGTGCATGTGTGAAGGTATCTACAATAGCAATAATCTAAACATTTGGTTGTCTGAGACTCAGTTTGCAATTGAAATATCTCTTATTATTATTTCAACCAAAATGAAATATATGAAGTTCTCAAAACTTTAATCCAAGCTAATCATTTCTTTTATATCCACTTTGTCTCCCCGTTGCACCTTTATAAAAAAAAATAAAAATGGATAAATAACGAATTTACTTTAGCTGTCTTTCTTGAGTGGAGAGTTTGCACCCTTCACTGGTAAACTCCAGTCATCCCAATCCTATATATCCAAACATACACTAAAAGTTCTTATATGTTATGTTATCCGTGGTTTCTAATAACTAGTGAAGGGAACACTTTATGATAATATTTTCTCTTGTAGTAAAAAAATTTATGTTGCATATTTGCCAAGTTATTTTAGGTTACTGGTCAGCTTACCTATCCTGCTATGGTATGGAAGCCCAAATTGAGGCCACCAAATAATCCATCTCTCACTTGCGTACATCTTAAATCAAAACCAAAAAAAACTCACCAAATAAATCACCAAATTAAAAAATTTTAAACCCAAAAATAAAACAATCATACCTCTCTGAACTTAGATCCCATGCACACACAAAATTCGAGTCAGCAAAAAACTAAGTAATCCCGTGAACACACAAAATATAAAATTAGAATGAGAATTCGGTTAATAAAAAGAAATTAGAGTCGTCGCATCGCATATAGAGGCTCTCGATTCGGTGGAGAGGAGTCGCCGATACTGAGTCGCTTGATATTCGCGCTCGATTTGGTGGAGGGAAGTCACCGATACGGAATCAGCAGTGGACCAGATATCGGCGACGCCCTCTTGATTGTGGTTTGACATTGGATTTGGATTTGCTTTGAGAGTTTCAAGTTTTCCAATTTTTCAAATTTTCAAAATTTTAAATTTTTAGATTTTTTTATTTTTTAAAATTTTAAAATCTTTAAAAAATATTGATTTTTATTTTTAAAATTTTAAAATTTTTTAAAAAAATTTTAATTTTAAAAATTTAAAACTTTTAAATTTTTTTTTTGTATTAAATTTTTTTATAGAAATTTTAAAGTTTTTTAAAAAAATTATTTTATTAAAATTTTAAAATTTTTAATAATTTTTTATTATTTTTTATAAGTTTTTGATTTATTTGAATTATTTTTAAAGTTAAATTTTAAATTTTTTAATTTTATTAAAAAAAATTTCAAAATTTTTAAATTTTTTAATTACTTTTTTTTAAAATTTAAATTTTTTAAATAATTTTAATAATTTTATTATTTTTTTGAATTATTTTTAAAGTTTTTAAAATTTTCATTTTTTAGTTTTTAAATTTTGAAGTTTTTTTTTATTTTTTTATTTTTTTTTTAATTTAAAATTTTTACTTTCTCAATTTTTTGCATAGGGGGGAGAGAGAGAGAGAGAGAGAGAGAGAGAGAGATAATTAAATAAATAAAATGAGTAGTTTTGGGTGGGGGAATTTGAATTTGAGTTTTGGGGGGAAACTTTTGGGTGGGAAATGTGTTTTGTGATGTTAGATCTGGGCCTTTGATTTTTGGATGATTGAAGGAGAGCCACTTGATAGCTTTCTTTGTGTTTTATTATATAGATTTTCCAGTGGGCACATGCCTACGGCACGTCTTCGGAACGATACAAAACACGAAAAGCCCTGTAAACAGTAAAACAACAATCATGTAGCTCAATTTTGAATAGTATGACAATAATTAGTTGTAAATAAAAGTCAATGTTTCCATTTGTATATGTTGAAAAATAATTATAATTTGGGGTGTAAAATCTAACTTCTTAGAACTTTAAGTGTGGAACATAATTTAATTGTTGAAGAGATATTTGCTATTTTCAATATAACATGTGCAATAAAAAAAATATAAAAATTCTGAAAATTTACAAACCTGAAATCTTAAAATCTAAATTTCTAAGTAAATAAAGAAAGAATTGGAGAGAAAGATAGGGAGAGAGAGAAAGAGAGAAATATGAAAAAATGAAGATGGAAAGATAGTAATAAAGTAATGAGTTTTTTAGTTTTGGGAGGTAAAATTTGGATTTGGGGTTTGAAATTTTGGGGGAGAAAATGTGTTTTGTGATATTAAATCAGGGCCTTTGATTTTGGGGGGATTGAAGGTGAGCCACTTGATAGCTTTCTTTGTGTTTTATTATATAGATATAGTGAACATAGATTACTAGTAGATGTGATTCAAAATTTGTATTTGTCATTGTTGGGATGCTAATCATCTTTTACTATTATGCCAAAAAATTTATTAAAAAAAATCTAACTTGTAGTGCTTGGTAGTAATAAACTAAGAATGAAAAAGAAGTTGTGTTTCTTGTTCGTATAGACGATGACCTTACTATTAATATGCACTAAGACACGTCTGGATAACCTAGATGTTGCTAATATAAATTTTTTTGCAAATGCAGGGGATGAATAGCAGTAGATTTGCAGGTAAATTACTTTGTTTAGTGAAGATCTCACTGAATGATAGCATAGTTTCTGAATACTTAGTTTTCGGTATGATGATTGGCTGAGACTTTTGTTGTTGTATTAGTTGGAATTGTGTGCAGACCTATATGTTTAGATACGACAGTGTCCACGGTCAATGGAAGCATCATGACATCAAGGTGAAGGACTCGAAGAACCTTCTTTTTGGTGAGAAAGAAGTTGCTGTCTTTGGATGCAGGTATATATGAGCTTGTGAGTTTTGTCTGTTTATATATTTAAGTTGGTGTTTGGAGGAAAAAGTAATTGGTATTCTGTCTTGTTATGAAGGAATCCTGATGAGATCCCATGGGGTGAGATGGGTTCTGAGTACGTTGTTGAGTCAACTGGTGTATTTACTGACAAGGATAAGGCAGCTGCTCATCTCAAGGTAAAATTTCTTTAACTAGTTAAACAATGGGTTTTATTTGCGATACTGAAATTGTAGGTAGATGTCTTGCTGTGAATTCTTTTATGCAAAGCTCAAGTTTGAGTGTTTCTTCACTAAAATAATTGTCTGTCAATTGCTTTTGTTAGTTTTAGCACCACAAAAAAAAATTGCTTTTGTTAGTAGGATTCAAATTACTGTGTGCTTTGCTACATAAGAAACCTTTTTTTTTCAACGTATTTCTGTTTTTATCTTTTGAAATTCATAGTTTTGTTTGGATTGACGGCCAAAATATGATATTATTAAGGTTCTGAGTTTTAGTTTCTGAGTACTAGATATTAGCTTAATTAAGTAAACAAAGTAATCTTGGTTCACTTTATGCTAGCAAAAAATATTTCGCTATTGGTGGATGATATATCTTCGCATGTAATTCTTTTGAAGTTTCTTGTTTTACTGTTTTTTTCTAAAATGAAATTTTGCTTGTGAAATTTATTTCCGAGAAGAAGGTGTGTATGCGTGATGTGTGTGTATGTGTGCATGCATGTCTGTACATTCAATCAAACGAGAATTTCTAATTGAATATCTAAATTGACAACAGGGTGGTGCGGTGCCAAGAAGGTTATTATCTATACCGGGATTTGAATATTTTGATATGGTTTGTTGTAACATTCAAGCCGTGTTGAATTTTTTGAATTCAAGTTGTGCAAAATTGACAACGGTCAAATATTCTCTTGTGGTGGTTTATATGGTCTATTGTAACAAGTATTTTTATATTTGTTTTAAAAATGTTTATTTGAAGACTATGTAATTTCTGAAATATTTTGAATTTTTGAATAATTAATGGAATGTATGTTACTTTACTATGCTTACTTATTGTGTTTGGTTGTAAATTGTATTATTATGCCTGATTAGCCTAAAAAATTTGTGGAATTGATTATAAACTATATTACAAGTTGTTGAGCTGTTATTGTTTATTGAAAATTTTAATGGAAAAAGGGAAAAAATTAAAAAACCTACCCCGGCATTTTCAAAATGCCGGAGTTTTCATTATAAAAAAAAGATTCAAAATGACCATACCCCTTCGCCGGCATTTTCCATACGCCGGGGTAGCTAATAACCCTACGCCGGCGTTTTACAACCGCCGGGGTAGGATTTAAAAATTAAATCGAAAACACCTCTTGTAGAACCCCGTATTTTTAAAATATTATTTTTATATGTTTATGATGAATTAGAATGATTTTTTTTGAGAATTTATAAATATTTTCTGAAAATCTACCTTTTTACACGTGCAAATACTTTCTTGAGAAGTTCAAAGTCAAATTTTCTTTATGAAAAATCATTATTTAATATTTGGAATTTATTTATTATTTTTCCAGATTTTTCTGAAATTAATTGGATCTATTTGCAAATTTTGAGAAAAGAATGACATTTTTTCAAAAATGTCATTTTTAGGGGTTAAAATGCAAAATGTATTTTCTGGACGTTTTGAACAGTACCGGTTGAGATTAAGGATTATATTTTACTTTTAAATCCTAATTTAAATGATTTTTATTGAATTTCCAAGAATAGTGGTATATATATGTAAAGTTATATTTTGGAAGGACTATTTTGCAAATGCATTTCTAAAACCCTAAATCCTTAGTTCCGACCTATATAAGTGGGTGTGCAGCCATCATTCGCTGCACAACATTATATTTTGTGATTTTGGGAGGATCAAGAGGAGGATTTTGGATCTCGCAAAAAGGAGAGGCTTTCTTGTTGGATTTTTTCATTCCTAAGGTGAGTGATATGAACTTTGTTTTGTGGTTTGATTTATGTGAACAATTGTTTTGTTGTTTGTTTGACATGTTTGTTTATTTAGTATATTTTGTATGAGAACGATGCAATGGTTGTTGTTGTATTATGTAGGTGAAATCTATGAACGTTTAGTAGATCTTGGTTGATAAATTCTTATTGCTTAAAAGCATGTTAAGATTTGAGTATGATTATGAGAATAAGGAATTGGATGATTGAACATCTAGATCTTGTGATTACAAATCAGATTTTTGGTTATGAGTTGTGAAAGAAATTCAGTATTGAGAAATCCTAATGGAAGAATTAGGAGTTAAGAACATGAGAATTAAGTTTTGAGATACTGGATGATTTGAGTAATGTATCCAATCTGGGGATTATTTGAGATTGTTGTTTTTATCTGAATACAAATTATTTTAGTAAACAATGATTGCTTTTGGAAAACCCTAATTTTGATTATCATGTACAACCAAACCTTGCAGTCTGTAGGCCGACAGTCGACTGGCAGACCTTTCAGTCGACTGGTACGACCCGGCAGCTATAATCATTAGTTTTCTTGAAAATCCGTTCTGGACAGTCGACTTAGACCCTTTTCAGTCGACTGGCACACTTAGAATATTTTCATAAAGATTTCTGGAGTTTCTCTCTGGTAAGTCGACTTATGACTTTTTAAGTCGACTTATATTCTCTGGTAAGTCGACTTATGACTTTTATAAGTCCACTTATATTCTCTGGTAAGTCGACTTATGACTTTTATAAGTCAACTTATATTCTCTGGTAAGTCGACTTATGACTTTTATAAGTCAACTTATATCCTCTGGTAAGTCGACTTATGACTTTTATAAGTCAACTTATATTCTCTGGTAAGTCAACTTATGACTTTTATAAGTCAACTTATAACACTTAGCTTATTTTCTTAAAATCATGGAACATTCTTTCTGGACAGTCGACTTATGTTTTCTATAGTCGACTGGTACTGATGTATCCTTATATCATATCTATGAACGTTCTTTCAAATCATTGATCTCCGGGGTCGGGTATATTCTGCGGTATTGAGAGTCACTGATAGTGATTGATAGCCGGGTATCCGATATGCGGTATTGAGAGTGATTGATAGTCGGATATATTCTTCGGTTTTGAGAGTCATTGATCTCTGGGGTCGGGTGTATTCTGCGGTATTGAGAGTCACAGATGGTGATTGATAGCCGGGTATCCGATCTGTGTTGTTCAATCTAGATGATCTAAATATATGGATAAACTAGACACAAATTAAAAAACCTCGCAAGTGTACGAATCGTTTGAAGAAGCGTAGTGACGAGCAAGGGTCGATCCCACAGAGATTGTAGATTCTAACTTACTAATCAATAAAATAGAAAACAGAATCTTAAAATGTTGATCTAAAAGTCTAAGAGAAATGAAAGATAAAAACATAAATAAATAGCATCACAAATTGAGTCACAAATGTCTATTAAAGTAGTTGGGTTTTGATCTCCACCAATAGTCAGTAATGCTAAGTTATATACTACTCCAATTACTCATGTTTGTTCCTTTAAGGGCATGGTATCTACTCCTTAAAGTTAATGTTTCCCTAGGCCAAGAATTAGGCATGGTATCTACTCTAATTCGTTTCTTTCATTAAGTATTTAGCATGGTATCTACTAAGTTGCACTTAAAGAAAACATAAGAACAGTGGAAACGAACAAACACTCAAAGTTCTAGAAATTGGTATCAGATCTAGATCCCTCAAGTTGATTAAACCAAGAACCCCTAAAGATTCTTTTGTTACAAAATATGAACACGAGATACGGGTCGTCTCAATATGCTCATATAACAGATTCAGAGTTATAATACGCAAACTTGATAAACTCAGATTCTGTATGGTAGTCGACTTACTGTCACATCAGTCGACTGCTCTTAGAACATCTGAACAAGTACAAGCATTATAAATCTATACCAATACTCTCAGGTTTAATCAATAAATAATAGAGTAGCGTTTAGAAGAATATAAGCATTACATAACTACGGTTTCAATCTACCCAACTATGAACGTTAGTTCTGCATAATAAAACTTTTATTGATTGATAAAATAGAGTTCATGACTACAATAGAAATAAAAACTAAGGAGAAAGAACAGAAGAACGCTGATTTGTATGATGTTGCACTTCAGCCCAATCAACAGTCGACTTGTTCTCCTCTTTTGATGCTTGTTGTCGACGATCGGTTCTTGATGATGGATCCGGCCTCCTCTAGCGAGAGATAATTTAGCCGCCTGCTTGATATTTATAGAACACGGCTAGAGAATTAGGGTTTGCACTCTTTGCAGAGAAGTCCTCTTCTTTTGATTATTTCTTTCCTTATTTTCATCTGCGTTTTTATATCTTTCTCTTTTCTTCTTTATCTGCTCACCACGTGCTCTTGCTTTGATTGTTTGAGAAGTTGTTATTCACAGAAAACACCTGGGTTTGGATAACTTAATTTTGATTCGGATTTGGATGAGGATGCATCTGTTCTTATCTTCTGACTCGCCGCATACCAGTCGACTGGTGTTGGAGTAAGTCGACTGTGTCGAGACTTCTGTGTAAACTTAATTTCTCTGTCCAGTCGCCTGTGTGGAAGAATCAGTCGACTGATGATCTGCAATATTCTGAGTATCATCCTTAAAATCCTGAATCTGCTTCGTTTTGCTGTTTTAGGCTGTTTCCTATGGAAAAGAGAAAATAAGAGTTAAATACCACATATAGAGCTTTTAAATGTCTAATTGCATTAAGATTATTGCTCTAAAATGTGAATAATATTGTGTTCATCAAATACCCCCAAACTTAGCTTTTGCTTGTCCTCAAGCAAAAAGTAAATTTATGAACAAGGGAATAATAATAATAATAGACTCAACCACCAAGAATTCTTATTATGTGAGCATCATATAACAATTTCAGATAAAGTAAAAACAAGCGTACCCACTTTCTCTAGTGCAATTGTCTATTCATAACTCCAAACTCAATCATATTTGTCATGCAATTAATGTATTTATATTATGCAACAACTCAATCTGTGATTATCCCTTCTCTCTACTACAAACCGAGTAGCAAACTAGAGTTTTTTTTTTTTTATTTTTTTTATTTATATTTTATTTATTTATTTTTTTTTTTTTTTTTGTTTTAGTCTCTTCCCTAAAGTGGTCACTTGCCTTTTGACGCGAGTGCAAGACATTTGTGATGAATCCACCCGGTTACTCAACAAGTCACAAACTTTTAGTGCTTTGCATACTCATATTTCAAGTTGCCGTTTGACGTAAAGGTAAACATTGGTGATGAATACCCCTAGTTACTAAGCACTCAAAACATTGGAGTAGATTGACTTTATTCATATATACATTCTTTTTATTTTTACTCTATTTACTTAAACTCTGTTTAGGACTAGATCCAAGGGAATAATCACTAGAAAAAGCATCACATTTTTTTTTTTTTTATGTATAATCGCATGACTCATACAATTTTGTAAGGCATTATGAAACTCAACAATCCTGAAGTAAATAAGTATCCTTCCTCTACTTTATAAGAAATTTGTTTATCCAAAAAAAAAACTCAACAGACTTCAAATATAACTAACTAATACCCCCAAACTTAGATGGAATATTGTCCTCAATGTTCGCACAAAACTTAAGGTATAGGACTGTGTTACCAACTAGTTTGAAGGAAAGAAGATAAAGTAAAGAAATTAAGAAATAAATAAATAAATAGAGAGTGTAAATACTCCCCTGAAAAATTGGGTTGCCTCCCAATAAGCGCTGTGTTTCTTGTCTTCAGCTAGACTCGATGAGTTTGTGCAAAGTATTGAATGGCTTGCGGCTCACAACTCATCTTATTATAAGGTTTCCCCCCTATGCCCATTCACCTCGAACGTTTGATTTTTTCGTCAACGCTCCATGTGGGGGAAACCTTTGCAACAATTTATGGACCGTACCATCTTGACATCAGTTTATCAGCAATGGTCCATCTTAATGCACCATTGTGCTCTTGAAAGGCTCCCTGCAGTCTTGCTTCTTCATGCATGCTTAATTTTTCAGTAGCTGTCACAGGTAATGTCTGGTTCTCCCTCAAATATTCATGTAGTGGCTTCAGCTCCTCTTCTGGTTGCCTGGTAGCAGTCGGCTTATTATATGCACCAGTCGACTGATCTCGTCCAGCAGTCGACTTGTCTGCAGAAACACAAGTTTTATCAGACACAAAATTTTCAACTGCAGGTGCAAGCTTACCTGTATATGACTTTGGAGTTTCAAGGTGATGTACTGTCTCTGCAATCCCCCAGTCATAGTGTTCCTGTTCAACATGAGATAATGTTAGAGGGTGTGTAATTGTTGCTTGTAATGGATCAACACCATGTTCCTGAAATGTTTGGTCGCAAATTTCCTGAACCACATTAACATTACAACAATCATTATTATCGTGTGGAAAGTGTGGCCCATCAAACATTGTAAACTCAATCTCCTCTTCTAGTGTTATCCTTGATTGGAGCTGTTCTTGTCCTCTAGGGTTAGGTATGGTTTGTGATGGAAATTCTCCTGCCTTTCTTTCACTTAACTCCGTAGCAATTTGACCAATTTGAAATTTCAATTTTTGAATGGCCTGTCTTTGTTGATTGCTTGTTTGCTGTTGCTGTTGGAGTAGTTGAAGAATGGTGGATTCGAAATCCAACTTCTCCTGTTTTTGTGCTGGCCCATCATACCCATTCCCACCCTGGAATTGCTGCGTATCCCCTGGTGCAAATTGATTGTCTTGATGGTTTTGCCACCCTGGGTTATACGTGTTTGAAAAAAAATTGTTCTGGGGCGGGTACATTTCCTATTCTACGTAGTTTGTGTGCTCCTGATCTGCGAAAGAAAACATGGGACATGAATTAGTTGTATGATTAGAATGAAAACAAATTGCACAAATTTCTGTTGGTTGGCTTTTTATGCCACCCAACGTTGGATTCACAAGCATATCAACTTTTTTGTTCATGGTTTCCATTTCTAATTGCATGTTGTTATTATGAAAAATTTCGTATGCTCCCTGTTTTTTCGAAAGACCCCTTCTTGTTGAGAATTGTTGTGAGTTATCGCTGAGTTCTTCAAATAGCTCTATGGCCTCCTCAGCACTCTTCCTCATCAACATTCCATTGCACCCTGCATCTACAATTGCTTTGTTAGCGTCATTTAAACCCTCATAAAATGATTGTACCTGATCATCCTTAGGTATGTTGTGCGTAGGACACTTGAGAAGCTTGTTTTTGAAGTCCTTCCATGCCTCGAAAAACAAATCATCATCTTTTTGTTGGAAGAGTAGAATCTCCCTTTTTAGTTGTCTGGTTTTCTGGGCTGGAAAGAACTCTTTCAAGAATTTTGTCGCCAATTGCTCCCATGAATTAATTGATCCTGGTTCCAAAGAATTATACCACAGCTTAGCATTAAGTTTTAAAGAAAAAGGAAACAAGATTAACCTGATTTGTTCAGGGGTAAGCCCTTGGATGCTTTGTGTCCTGCAAAGAACAAAGAAGTCTTGCAGATGTAGGTGCGGATCTTCATCTAGTCTACCATTGAAGTGGGGAACCATGCTGAGTAATTGAGGTGATAGATGCATATTCCCTGTGACATTAGGTTGAAAAGCTATGCAAGACGGTTGCTCAATATTTTTTGGAATGAATTTGTCTTGCATTGGTACTCGATTTAATACTTTTTCACCCATTGTTGCTTTTTGAATTCTTCGCTGTACAGTCGACTGGTCCTTGGAGACAGTCGACTGGTCTGAGTCTGTGCAAAGTTTAACCTGAACGAAAATATAAGAAAAGAAAAAGAAGAAATAAAATAAAATAAAAAGAAAAATATTTTACTGATTTGTAAGTTAAAATACTAAACAATCCCCGACAACGGCGCCAAAAACTTGTTGTTCAATCTAGATGATCTAAATATATGGATAAACTAGACACAAATTAAAAAACCTCGCAAGTGTACGAATCGTTTGAAGAAGCGTAGTGACGAGCAAGGGTCGATCCCACAGAGATTGTAGATTCTAACTTACTAATCAATAAAATAGAAAACAGAATCTTAAAGTGTTGATCTAAAAGTCTAAGAGAAATGAAAGATAAAAACATAAATAAATAGCATCACAAATTGAGTCACAAATGTCTATTAAAGTAGTTGGGTTTTGATCTCCACCAATAGTCAGTAATGCTAAGTTATATACTACTCCAATTACTCATGTTTGTTCCTTTAAGGGCATGGTATCTACTCCTTAAAGTTAATGTTTCCCTAGGCCAAGAATTAGGCATGGTATCTACTCTAATTCGTTTCTTTCATTAAGTATTTAGCATGGTATCTACTAAGTTGCACTTAAAGAAAACATAAGAACAGTGGAAACGAACAAACACTCAAAGTTCTAGAAATTGGTATCAGATCTAGATCTCTCAAGTTGATTAAACCAAGAACCCCTAAAGATTCTTTTGTTACAAAATATGAACACGAGATGCGGGTCGCCTCAATATGCTCATATAACAGATTCAGAGTTATAATACGCAAACTTGATAAACTCAGATTCTGTATGGTAGTCGACTTACTGTCACATCAGTCGACTGCTCTTAGAACATCTGAACAAGTTCAAGCATTATAAATCTATACCAATACTCTCAGGTTTAATCAATAAATAATAGAGTAGCATTTAGAAGAATATAAGCATTACATAACTACGGTTTCAATCTACCCAACTATGAACGTTAGTTCCGCATAATAAAACTTTTATTGATTGATAAAATAGAGTTCATGACTACAATAGAAATAAAAACTAAGGAGAAAGAACAGAAGAACGCTGATTTGTATGATGTTGCACTTCAGCCTAATCAACAGTCGACTTGTTCTCCTCCTTTGATGCTTGCTGTCGACGATCGGTTCTTAATGATGGATCCGGCCTCCTCTAGCGAGAGATAATTTAGCTGCCTGCTTGATATTTATAGAACACGGCTAGAGAATTAGGGTTTGCACTCTTTGCAGAGAAGTCCTCTTCTTTTGATTATTTCTTTCCTTATTTTCATCTGCATTTTTATATCTTTCTCTTTTCTTCTTTATCTGCTCACCACGTGCTCTTGCTTTGATTGTTTGAGAAGTTGTTATTCGCAGAAAACACCTGGGTTTGGATAACTTAATTTCGATTCGGATTTGGATGAGGATGCATCTGTTCTTATCTTCTGACTCGCCGCATACCAGTCGACTGGTGTTGGAGTAAGTCGACTGTGTCGAGACTTCTGTGTAAACTTGATTTCTCTGTCCAGTCGCCTGTGTGGAAGAATCAGTCGACTGATGATCTGCAATATTCTGAGTATCATCCTTAAAATCCTGAATCTGCTTCGTTTTGCTGTTTTAGGCTGTTTCCTATGGAAAAGAGAAAATAAGAGTTAAATACCACATATAGAGCTTTTAAATGTCTAATTGCATTAAGATTATTGCTCTAAAATGTGAATAATATTGTGTTCATCAATCTGCGATGTTGAGAGTGATTGATAGCCGGATATCCGATCTGCGGTGTTGAATATTTTGATCTATAACTACTTGTACCTTTTTCTTCTATTGAACTTACGTTTTCAAGATGTTAAGTTGAGAATTTATGATGGAAGTTTGGTTCAGACATTTGAGTGATTCTCTAGAGGGTGAGTGTGACCCTAGTATACCGGCGGTTGAGTTAATTATGTTTTGGCCTGTCAAGGCATTTCAGTTGTTCAATTGTTGAGTTAAGTCTGGTAGGGTACACCAACTCTAGGAGACTTGTTGAGTAATTATACAACCCTAATTAATAAGGACAGGTACTATTGGTGATATGATGAACAGGGACATGGGTCAAGTACCTCAGTATGTTCCGCGGTGTTGAGAGTCATTGATCTCGGGGTTGGGTATATTCTGCGGTATTGAGAGTCACAGATAGTGATTGATAGCCGGGTATCCAATCTGCAGTGTTGAGAGTGATTGATCTCCGGGAGCGAGGCGAAGCACATGTGGTAGTTTACCTTTATCTCGTAGTAGTCATCGTGTTAAGATTAGTTGCATAGCGGGGATTGAGCCCTATTATATGGAGACGTTAAGGGCTTGCACCGGACCTATGTAGTATGGGATGCATAGACTCCGTCAAGTACGCATTAGAGAATCCGCATATAGAAATTGTGTTTTCTTGACTTGGTTTTATGCATGTGTTTTCCTGTTTTCTGCTACTACCACTTAGTTAAGCTACACTTGATGTTTTCATGTTTTCCTGTCATTTCTTTCTTCACAATACATGTTTAGTATATGTTTCTCTCGTTCAGTACATGTTGTTTAAGAATCAGTGCTTAATGTTCGTTTATGTTGTTTGTTGTTTTTTATGTCACTCACACCATTTATAGCTGACCCCTTTAGTTTTGGGGGTTAGGGATCATCTCTAGCCTCATGTGTTGCAGATTGTTGCTTAGAGTTTGGAGGTGTGGATGCTTGAGTTAGTTTTGAGATAAATTGATTTAATAGAGTTTTGTGTAAAATTGTAAAAGACAGCGTTGTGATTAAAGGAAAGTTATGTTTTGAGATGCTTTGTATTCCGCTTTGCTATGTAAAGGATTATTGTAATAAAAGTTGGAAAAAATTTATTGGTGTTGGTTGTGTTTAATGTTATATTGAAGTTGATGCTGGGATTGTGCCACGTATTTTCTAAGATATTATATTAGAAATTCGGGGCGCTACACCTCTACCCCGGCATTTTTAAAACGCCGGGCTAGGTATTTATCTATATATACCGGCGTTTTGTACTCTACCGCAATGCTCGATTTGCTGGCATATCTACCGGCGTTTTCAAAAATGCCGGTAAGGAATACACCGGCGTTTACAAATGTCAGGGAAGACAATTAGTGTTGTAGTGTGTATAATGTAAGAATGGTGTGTTTGGATTTCACCCATCTTGAGTGCAAAGAAGCTTCACGGCATGCTAAACTATTTAATTCAAGGCATTGCTGCCTCCTAAGAAGTTTGAGTGGTCTTTTTGAGGTTTCAAACAATTCCGACTATATTTCTGTGTTTTTTTGAACTTTAGTGAGATTAGTTTTATCTCCCTCAACCATTAATAAGCAAGAACACTTCAATTCGGACACCATGTCATATAGGATTGGTACTTGTAGCTGTGCTTACTAAACAATTTTAGTTCGAATCATAAATTATTTTTATTCATTGAAATGTTTAGACATGTTCAATCAATTTGGCCTGTTAGTGTAGTAAACATATTAACAGAAGCCAGGTGTAGTAAAAGAATAGCTTACTAGCACAATATTGTGCTTAAATGTAAACAGAGCGTATCTAACTCGTTATAGTCGAAATCGAAGTCAAATTTGAACACATAAAATGCTAGACTTTAAGTCTGACAAACTACAAGTGCCATCATAACAAACAAATATGGGAGAAGCTAATTGCAATTCCCATGTAAGTCCATCTCATATGAACCAAGATACACATCCAAACAAAACATGTACATCAACAACTGATATGGCTAAAAATAGAACCAAATCGGGACCGTTCAAATCCGGCACGAATCTTAAAGCTCTCAGGGGTAAAATGGTAATTTCACCAATAAACGGGTCTGAAATGGGAACTCGGTCTTTCTTCAAGGCCCAATAACCCATAAACGGATCTGTCCTACTGAGTATGGGTAACAACCCGTTACAAACCAATCCAGATGAATAAAGAGTAATTCAAATTCATAGTTATCTTTATGAAACGATTTAAACTCTAGATCTTATCCATCCACACCGGGAAGTAAAGATTTGTCCTTATCCCGAAACAGATCCCTAAGGCGACTATAAATACCCCTCTCCCCCCACCATAACAAGGTAATCAATCTTTTTCCACATAAAGCTCTTTCATAATCTTCCTGATTACTGACAAGAGCGTCGGAGGGTTCGTCGCCGGGATCCATCCCGGTGTATCGAACTTTTTTGCAGGTCAACGACAGCCGCAAGAAACTAGTCAACACGTTGATGAAGGTCAACAGTTTTGCCTTATTCGTTTTCTCAAGAATCCACAAATTCATCTGTTTGCTCCCACACCAAAATCAGCAGCAACAGATTTGGCACCGTCTATGGGAAACGAAAAAGCAATCCAACCTTACTTCATCAGCTGAAGTAGTTTCAAGCTATGCATCCGAAAGAGAAGGGGAAGGCAGCAGTCTCCAGCCAAAGAGCCACTCCTCTTCCTCCTCCTCTTCCTCCTTCTCCTCCTCCAGTTCAAGATGTTCTTCCTCAACAGCCTCCTCCTCAACAGGCCCCTCCAGGGTGTCGGGGGGCTCACGTCGGAGTCGTCCAACGCAACATTCTCTTCATGACCATGTCGCGGTCTCCAATCCTTCAGTTGACTCTATGGCTTCTCAAAGCCCTCCCGAGCAGGATCTCCGTCAAGTGATCGTCAACCGCTAACAGGGGGCGACCTCCGAACTCGCTTGAATGGATGGAGAGCCCTTGAGGGAGTCCATCAACCTGAGCACCCAGGGGTCTCGAGAGTCCAGACCCCCTGCAGACCGAGGACCAGAAGATCTCCTCCCGCAAGGAGGCGAAGAGAGTCCCCTCAACGTCATCGACAGAGAAGTCATACTCCAAAAAGTCGAGCCACACCTAGGGATCGCCAAGTTGGAGGGGCACCAGTCACAAGGGCGGAGTTCCAAGATTTTCAAGAAGCCGTTATGCGGACCCTTAATGTTGCTCCCAACCACGAGTAATGGGCACCTAGTCCTCAACCTACTCCAAGCCATCACCACCACACTCCCAGTCCCCTTTCGTATGAGAAAGAGTTTCGGGGCTCGGCAAAATATGACCGAAGGAAAGACTCAGTCTATCGCCGTCTCCACGAGATGGAGAGGTGCCTTGACCGGCATGACAGAGACGAGGAACAACGGGAGAGGAATTTCTGCCCGAGCAAGCCACCGTTCTCCTGGGCCATCATGGAAGCCCCGGTCCCGAAAAACTTCAAGCTCCCTAATTTTGAGTCATACAACTGGGAGTCGGGCCCCGCCGACTACATCGAGAGTTTTAAAACTCTCATGATGATCCACCACGCTTCGGATGCGCTCCTTTGCAAAACCTTCCCTGCCACGCTGAAGGAGCCTGCGAGAGAATGGTACTCTCGACTCGCCCCGGCCTCCATCTTCTCCTTCGATCAGCTCAAAAGGCTCTTTCTTACTCATTTCGTGAGTAGCCGCCGGGCTGAGAAAACAAGTACATCTTTGGTGACCTCAGCCAAAGAAAGGGTGAACGCCTAAGAGATTACGTTCGGTGCTTTACCGCTGAAGCACGGTCTATTGCCTCCCTCAACCAATCAGTAGCCTCGGCGGCATTCGGGCACAACGTCACTAACGCCGACTTCAAGGCGTCCCTTTCCAAGAAGCCTCCTCGAGACTTCTCAGAACTCCTGCTTAGGAGTAAGAAGTGCATCTGAGTGGAAGAGGCTCTCAACCCCCCCACTCTTGAAGAATCATCTTCTGGGAACAAACAGAAGAACACAAGCGAAGAAGGGTCCTAGAAATCCCAGAGGGACGACAATGGCCAACGCCGCAGCTCTTCATTTTAAGAAGTTCACACCCCTCAATGCTAGTATATCAGCAGTTCTTATGGTGGTGGACAAGGAAGGGCTACTCCACGCTCCCCCTAGAATGAATACCCCTGGCTAGAAAAAAAACAGGGATAAGTGGTGCCGCTTTCATAGAGACCACGGCTACGACACGGGTGATTTTCGTACTCTCAAAGAGGAGATCAAAGTGCTCATACAACGGGGACACCTGGCTAAGTTCGTCCAAAGAGACGAGGCCGACCTTCCACCCCGAGGAGCCTACAAGCGAACAAAGAGGTCCGCCGAGTTCCAAGATTTTGAACCTGCGGCCGTCCTCCACTTTATCCAAGGAGGTCCAATGGGGAGAGAACCAAACTCCTCCCAAGAGGTTTTCACCCTATCATAGAAGTAGGTTTTCAGTTTCAAAAAGGCCGATGCTTCTAACACGGCCAAAAGCATGTAATAATGGCTCGCCCCATTGAAGTAGCCACTTAGTTTATATCAATAAAACTTAGCTTTATTCTATTACTGCACTTGCTTCATTTCTACCTCTCCGAGTCACATCTACGACTCGTTAAATGATGAGTTCGGAGTCCAGCTTGTCTTACAGGGTTGCTCCCACAACTTACTAAGCTAAAAAAATGAGTTTGGAGTCCAACACTTGGTTCGATGCTGCTTTAGCCGCTTGCAATAAGCGAGTTCGGAGCAGCTCACCATTCGGAATTGCTTCTGCAACTGTTAACCCCCTCAAACGACAAGTTCGGAGTCCAACACTTGGTTCGATGCCGCTTTAGCTACTTGCGAACGAGCGAGTACAAAGTAGCTCACCATTCAGAATTTCTCCTACAACCGTTGAAACTCACTTAAACAACAAGTTCGGAGCTCAAACTCTCTCCTAGAGTTGCTCCTCAAACTTGTCTCCCGAACGACTCTCTCCTAAAGCCTGGAGGTGATTCTTCGTCCCACTTGCCTCCCGAGTGGTCCTCTTCTAAACGAGTTCGGAGCTCAAACTCTCCCCTAGAGTTGCTTCTCAAACTCGTCTCTCGAATGGCTCTCTCCTAGAGCCTAGAGATGATTCTTCGTCCCACTCGCCTGCCGAGTGGTCCTCTTCTAAGCGAGTTTGGAGCTCAAAACTCTCCCCTAGAGTTGCTCCTCAAACTCGTCTTCTGAATGGGTCTTGTGAGGATCCTCCTAGCTCATCTTCTTAGCCTACAGGAGTGGAGCTCCTCTTCGAAGATTCCGGAGACCGAAGCTCTTCTCAACTTGACATAAGCGAAGATATTGTGGGCCTATTCTGACCCTCAATACGGGTGATTCTTCAACTGACTCCTAAAGAGAAGTTGTAGACTTCGATTCAGCTTCGAAACAAGGGGTCATACGCCCCGATCGGACCTCTGTAACACCGGGAAAGTGGGTCACAACACAGCTGCGCCGAGAGTGAAAATGGCGAAAACTATCGCCTCACGATTCGTGCCAGATCTTCATTAAGTGGCTCAGATCATGCCACGTACTTCGGATCCACAATCCGAGCTACCGAGGTACCGAGCTGCGTATTGGCAAAAAATAACTAATCCGTCGTGATCCGTGCCAGATCTTCATCAAGCGGCTCAGATCTTGCCACGTACTCCAGATCTACAATCCTAGCTACCAAGGTACCGAGCTGCGTTTTGGCAAAAAACAACTTGTCCCTCGTGATTCGTTCCTGATCGTGATCAACCCC
The DNA here is from genome assembly GCA_017893485.1 of Hemerocallis citrina. Classification (NCBI taxonomy): domain Eukaryota; kingdom Viridiplantae; phylum Streptophyta; class Magnoliopsida; order Asparagales; family Asphodelaceae; genus Hemerocallis; species Hemerocallis citrina. The sequence continues at coordinate 114,340 of JACEHZ010000570.1, forward strand.
CTGATTGAGCCAAGTAGATCAGATCTGAAATCGGAGCTACCGAGCTACCGACCTGCTTATGAGGGAAAAACTTATCCCTCGTAATTCGTGCCTGACTGTGATCAACCGCCCTGATTGAACCACGTAGCTCAAATCGGAAATCCGAGCTACCGAGCTGCAAAATGGCAAAAAATTCCATCTCAAAATTCGTGCTCAATCACGATCAGTGGCTTAGATTCGCACAACAAAAGGGTGAGAGATCAAGGGGTTAATGGGTCGGATTCGGACCCGTTAGGGACCCAAACCCGAACCACCTCTCTCCTCCGTTCTCTTCTTCTCCATCAACTTTTTCAGCCAAAAGCTCGACATGAGCTTCTTCAGCCGCCGAAGCTCCTCGCCGAGCCCACAAGCACCTCCACCTTCGCCGTGCTTCCTCCTCTTCGAGCTACTCCCCGCCGAGCTCGAACCCAACCCCATCAACGAGCTCCGAGCTCCTCACCTCATCGGCCTCCAAAGATGAGCTCCCTCGTCGACCTCCATTTCGCGAGCACCAATCGCAACCAAACCTACTACCGAGCTCCGAGTCCGAGCTCAAGCTTCCACCACCTCGACGAGCACCGACCTCCATCAAGCCACCACCGACCTCGCCTCCAATGTCGAGCCTCGCTGCAAAGCATCTTCGCCGACTCCGAGCTCCACCTTCGTTGAAGCTATCCCCCTTCGCGAGCTCCCTTTGCTCCTCCGACCTCACCTCTTCTCTTTGCCGAGCTCGCACGATAGTCGAAGCTCGTCGTCACCCTCATCGAGATCCACTGTCTTCAAGCTCCACCCTCGTCAAAGCTACAACCGAGCTCCTCTTCCCGAACCCATCTCAGTCGAGCTCGACCTTCAATGCCTCCGAGTTCAAGAACTCCATCGGCGAGCCTCCCCATGTCAGATGAGGTCGGAGAGGAGGCGAGGTCGGGGGCGAGGCCTAGGTCGAGGATGGAGTGAGGGGCGAGGTCGGGAGCCAGGGTCGGAGTTGAAGTCAAAAGAAGGCAGAGGGCGAAAAATGAAGGAGAAGGAAGAAGGAGGAGAACGGGAGAAAAAGAAAAAAGAGGGGTGCCACGTGGCAGTCAACGGTCAACGTTGACCTGCCACATGGCAGCGTCTGGTGGGTCAGCAACGGGTACCGAGGTACCGAGGTACCGAGCTGCATATTAGAGAAAAATGGCTCACTTTAAGATGTGCGCTCTCTGATCATGATCAACGCACAGGATTGCACCATGTCATCAGGTATTTATTTATCTAATTGAATTAATTATTTAAAAATTTGAATAATTAATTAAAAATCGAAAAAAATAATTAAAAAAATTCTAAAAATGATTATTAATTCGGAAAATAATTTTAAAATTCTAAAAATAATAATTATTAAATTAGAATAATCAATTAAAATTTTCGATAATTAATTATTTCAATTCGGAAATTGAATAAAAAATTCAAAAAATTGATTAAAAATTAGAAAAATTCAGAAAAATCTGGAAAAATCACGAAAAATCCAGAAAATTCTGAGAATAATTTTGGGTACTTTACAAGCTCATATTGACACTGTTACACCTCGGGCAAGATCCAAACTTCTCCGAGAACTCCGATAAATTCTATTAGTTATTGAAAACGGACAAAACTACTCCTCAAAGACTGTAAAACTCGGTCTCCAGGAATGGGGGGCTTATGATATGGCTAAAAATAGAACCAAATTAGGACCGTTTAAATTGAGCACTAATCTTAAAGCTCTCAGGGGTAAAACATTAATTTCACCTACAAACGGGTCTGAAATGAAAACTGGGTCTTTCTTCAAAGTCCAATAACTCATAAACGGATCTGTCCTACTGGGTATGGGTAACAACTCGTTACAAACCAACCTAGATGGATAAAGAGTAATTCAAATTCATAGTTATCTCTATGAAATGATTTAAACTCTAGATCTTATCCATCCACACCGGGAAGTAGAGATTTGTCCTTATCTCGAAACAGATCCCTAAAGCGACTATAAATACCCCTCTCCCTTCACCATAACAAGGTAATCAATCTTTTTCCACATAAAGCTCTTTCATAATCTATTACTAACAAGAGCGTCTGAGGGTTCGTCGTCGGGATCCATCCCGGTGTATCGAACTTTTTTGCAGGTCAACGACAGCCGCAAGAAACTAGTCAATACGTTGATGAAGGTTAACAGGTTTTCTTTATTCGTTTTCTCAAGAATCCAAAAATTCATCTGTTTGCTCCTACCCCAAAATCAGCAGAAATTGGGCAGGAAAGTAATAAATTATATATCCTACAAAGTTGCTCCTTAAATAATTGTGGTCAACTTTTAAGATAATACAAACTAACGATTATTTTGTATTAATAGAGAAAGTAAAGGAAACTGAGGTCTGAAATGGTGGTGGAAGGAATTGCCCACCTAAAAGAATTGATTAGTCTCAGAAACAGATCATATCGATGATCTAGCGGTTAGGGGACTTTTCCATCTCATATGAACTGTTTCATTAGAAAGCCTTTTCTTATTTAGGATTAGACTTTACTGAATACAAATACTGTAAGCCAAGAAAATGTTATGAATCCTGCACTGCTACCTGTGATACGGAAAATCTAGAATGATCAGGGACCATGTTTACTTTTCAGGAGGTGCCTACATGAAATTTTCAAGACAAGAACTAATATTTTTATTTGAACCATGAAGAAAAAAATAGTGAGGTAAAATTCTCGAGGTATCCTTGGTATCTCTAGCAATGCAGCTATACTAGTTTATAATTCAAACAGAACAGGCAAGCACTAGAGTAACACGGATCTAACAACTAGTCACAATTAAGTTCTTTGCCTCCTTGCAATTAATGTAGAAACTTCATTAAACTGTTTATGTTAGATGAGATATATTAGTTTAGTCTCATATCGAATAATGTATCAGTTTAGTTTTTCCTTCTCTTCTATATATATGAGACATATTGTACTCAATTAATCAAAATCAATAAGAACTCAATAAACTCTTCCTTCCTATCCCCATATCTAACATGATATTAGATCTTGTACTTCTATAAGGCATATACTAATTTTATCATTGTCATCAAGGTGGAGTGGTTCTCGTCTTCATCGAAATCATTCCACCTCCCGATATCCTTCTCCTGATCCCAATCACAAACCCTAATTCGCAAAACTCTAACTCAAATCCCCTCTTCCAAATCTCCTTTTCCCTCGTCACCAACTGCCAAATCCCTTCTCCTCCTCTGATTCTTTAAAATCTCGTGTGTTGTCTTTTGATTACTTTTGTTGTCTTGTCTTTAATTCTATTGTTTTCCATCTTGTTGGTGACTTATTCTGCAGTTAGAACTCAACACCTTCTCTAGATCCCAAACAACAATTGCATTGAAAGAAAACCATGAGCGCAAAGAGCAAAACGATCAATCCCTTCAACCCCATAACTCTTTTATATGTATCAGTGCTCACGAACAAGAGACAAGATATATGAAATATCAATTTATCAAGTGCTCTTCTTATGGAACAGTTGGGATATTATTTTGTTGGTTGTACCATGTCATATTTATAGAAGTTGATATATGGTTGCTAGTTGCTTGCATCAAAGCACGAAAGAAAGAGATGAGATCATTGCGACCCTAACCAAAAGTTTGGGCATTAATATCGTCCCTAATTCTTAATTAGGTTTGAACTCATTGCAAGAGATTGAAACGTAAGGATCTCTTTGGTGTTCATTTCAGATGACACATTGTGATAGTTGCGACTTAATATTCAATTAATTATTACCCAAAGTAATTAATTTCTTAAATTTCATTCTTTAAAGTCAAATGCTAGTTGTTCACGCCCTCGCAATTTCCAGCTACGTGTTTACATGCATGCATGCATAAGTACCACGTGATTATCTATATACAGTAGGGCTAATTATATGGTTTCAAGCTAATTTCCATGTTATGATTATTTTCATTTTAAGCTAAACTCGATGTTATTATTTAGTGTTGTTATTTTAGTATTTTTGTGATTTACATGAGCATGCAGGAATTAGATATTTTCGGTTGATAGATTGACAAATGGCAGTAAGGCCTTTCCCATTATAATAACTAGTAAATACACATCCGATACACGTCTAAATAATATTTTTTTTAACAAAGAGAAGAATGGGAGAGTCAGAAATAGTAGAAATAGGAGAAGGACGTGTAGTGATAGATTGACATTACTGTTCATAAGGCTTCTCCCATTATATATACTAGTAATTTTCTTGTGCAAAGCACGTTTTAATAAAGAGTTTGAGTTGAACATGTGATACATGTAAGTCGGTAGTAATTAGCACGTGTAATGTCATGCCCCGCTTCCCAAAAATACGGAATACGAGCGCGTGACGAAACCCAGCGAATGATTTTCATCATTCATAAGGTTTAGGATTGACTCAGCACCATAACAAGAAATATAATAAGATATATACAACCAAGCATGCATGAATAATTTATTAATCAACAGAAAACAATTGAAACAAATAATAATATCCCAAATAGTTTTCAACTATGGATCAAAAGATAAAACTCGGGAACATAAGCCTGTTATAAGTTTTAAGTATCAAAAGAAATAAATAACTCAAGAAGACAAATATTTAAGTAAGTCTTTGCTCCAAGCGAAGCCTAGAATGTCTGCTCACAAATTCCACCTGGCAATTCGTCTCCAAAGTCTGTTTGTAAAAATATAAAAGGGAAAAAATAGAGAAAACGAGATAAACGTCCTTAGTGCAAGTTAGGGCCGCAAATAGTACAATCAAGGGTATGAAAACAAGTGCAAAAAATATGGAACAAGATTTGAAATCAAGAATGTATAACATATTATAATAGGGATGCAACAAGTATAATTCAAGAGACTAGCTAGCAAGAAGACAACTCAAGTGACAAGATTAGGTAACAAGTACAAGTAGTGAAACAAGTAACAAGTGAACATGAAGTTGTATTAAATATCAGGTAACAAGTATCACATATAAGTGTCAAGTAACAAGTCTCAAGTGTCAATTTGTCAAGTACAAGTATCAAGTAGCAAGTGTCAAGTATTCTGTTCAAGTATCAAGTCTCATGTATCATTTAATCAAGTATCAAATAAGCATGTATCGTGTTCAAGTATCATATATCAAGTCTTGTGGTTATTACTATCTAGGTAGCACTTTATGTGCCATCCATTTATCACATGGTTGCTACAGTCAATGCAATTACTTTAGGCCTAGTGGTGGATTTTATAGGACCGTGTGTTCAGGCATCATGTAAACAAGAATCATATCATGTTATGTAATTGGTAATGAATTCTAGAGGTGGCCCCCGTCAATCCCTGACGTGGCACTTAGTTCCATATCACTTGTAACCATGTATTGGATTCTAGAAGGGGCCCCCGTAGATTCTAGAAGTGGCCCCCGTCAACTCCTGACGTGGCACTTAGTTCCACGTGGTACTTAGTTCCATATAACTTGAAATCATGGGTAATACGGACCCCTTTTGAGTACACTTACCTATATTGTCTACTACTATGGTCTTTACCTTAAACCCCAGTTTATTATTTATTATTACCTTCAAACAAGAATGAAAGTGTGCGAAACAGGTCAAGTAAACATGATCAAGAACATGGTACAAGTTTAAGATAGTTATGAAGTATATTTGAGGGTCACCACAATTTAAGATTATCAAACACTACGAGAATTGCAGTTTTAGATAGCATGATGTTGCAGCACAAAAACTGCGATTTCCGTTGCTACAAGATAGCAAAGGTGGATCCGCCGAAAGTCCTAGAAACTAGACTCCTGTCCGGTTCCAATGCATGTAACTAATACACATAAAAGTCGTGGCAATCGATGTCAAAATAGAAAACTATACAGCATTTGTATTCAGCCAGAATTTGTAAAACTGAGTTTATACATATGAAACAGGGTTGAAACATTATTAATTAATTCTGAGAAAATTAGAAAATGTTCTCTAGGGTGTCCAGTACCAGCATGCAAAATTTCAATTCATTTACTTACTGGTAGCATGGTTAAAATAATAGTAAACCAAAGGTGGTGCAGCAGTTTTTGTGAATCTGCGATTACCGACACAGCAGCAGTAAAACTGCGATATCTCCTAGACTGTAACCTGGAATTCAAAAATTCTAGATGTTATTGATAACTAGACACTCATTTCATATTCAGGACTCAAGTTCAGATTTTGACTTTATAAGGGTGGAAACAGCAAGCCAAGATAGGACAGCAAACAAGTACTACACCTTTTGGCATGAAATGTATCATAATTATATTAGTTGTGAACAAATGTATCGACGAAGGATTGTGACTCTTAGATCATGTAATAGGTAAGGCAAAACATGAGATCATCAACGATAAACAAGGAGGGGTCACATTCACAAACTACTTGCAGTATTTTCAAGAAAAAGCTTGTATTAGAAAACAAAATGTACAAGGAGATACTTGCCTTGGGGTGACGATGAATCCAACGAAGAATAACGAAAATGGATCCCGGGCGACAAGTACGATCGGCACGGATCTCGATGATCAAGATGATGTTCAAGTTGAAGATCAAGCAAATCCAACAGCCGAGATCGAACATAAAATATATAAGAATTAGAAGAGTGTCAAAAGTGTAAATATACCATGTTGACAATTGATGAATAAGAACAAAAAGTTGATCAAATGTTTAACTCATCAAGTAGAAGACGAATGAGACGATCAAGGGCCGAGATCAAGTGTGATCGGTCGATCAGACGGCTGAGATCGAAGATCAAGATCAAGATGATGATCACGATTGCGATGGTCAAAAGAGATCCGACTGTCGAGATCAAGATCTTGATGATGATGGAGACGATGATCAAGATCAAGATGATCAACGATCGGACGGCCTAGATCCAATGTCTTGGTGATGATCAAATGGAGGATCGGATGGCTGTGATCAAGAGCTGATGATGATGATGATGGTCTGATGAGATCGACGGCCCACAATGCTCTGATTGAGATCAAGATCATGATAATCAAGTCGATCGGACGGTTCTGGATGGCCTGATCAAAACCAACAGAGCTAGGGGTGCTCTGTGAGGAGGAGACGACGGCGGCCAGGCGGCGACTACGGCACAACGGCGGCCAGGGGAGTGGCATGTCGACGTCTGGGGAACACTATGTAGGGAGGGGCATTGTCTGCTGTTGGAGGGTGACAGCACCGGGGAGCGGTGCTGGCTGTATTGCTTGGTGGTCGCGAAAGGGAGGCAGCGGACCAGGGCTGACGGGGATCTTAGTGGCTAAGGCGGCGCGACACAGGGGAGGCGCTGCAGGAGCTGTGTCAGGCTGTTGCTGCAGGCAGTCGCTAGCATCGGGTGGCGATCGCAACACAAGGGAGGAGCGACGGGAGGCTGAGGTGGGGTGTCGACGAGGGTGTAGGGCGATGGCTGGAGGAGAGGAAACGGGGGAGAGGGATGGGTTCACGCACGTTGGGAGAAGGAGAGGTAGAGGAGAGAGGGTAGATGAACAGGCGGCAGGTGTGCACAGTAGGTAAGGGTTAGGGGGGTTAGGGTTAGGTTTTAGGGAATAGGGTTATTTATATAAATAGGGTTATAAGATTTTGGGTTAATAGGGTATTGGATTATCCAATAAGAAAATGGGTTATGGATTTTGGGTATGAATAATGCTTTTTAGATTAAAAACAAATAATTAAACAAATAAATAAATAGTAGTATAATAGTACAATGAATCAAAAAGTATACATTAGGTTAATACTCAAATACTAATAACACAATAGAATATACGGATTCACGGAATAAACAAAATCGGGATTAATTTGGGCTAAAATACATTAAACAGTAATTAATTTAATTTAAATCAAAATGTAAGCAAATCCATATTCCAATAATCACAAAATATAGATTACGATCTACAGGGTTTCTAAAATTAATAAATCAAAAAGTTTAATGATAGTAATAACAATAATAATAATAATAATAATAATAATAATAATAATAATAATAATAATAATAATAATAATAATAATAATAATAATAATAACAGTAATAATAACGATAATAACAATAACAGTAAATAAAATAATATATATATCAGGATGGGATTCGAGTTTAACAAATTTATCAAAATAATCCAAACAATATAAATTATAAATAGTCGATCATATAGAAATAGAAATTAACGTTAAAATGAACAATTATTCGAAATAAATAAAATATACAAGAAATATTTATTTATGAAAACAGGGGTTACAAATCCCACCCACCTTATAAGCAAATTTCGTCCTCGAAATTTGCTTAGGCGGTACATAGGACAGGGCAAAAGCAAACAAACTTGGGGTAATCAAAACAGAGAACTAAATGAGAAGGAAATAAGGCAGTGGCTATACCAGAAAAGAAGGAAGTGGGTAATAATGATGTCAGGTGGAATGCATGAAGGAAAATAAACAGTATCAAAAGGGGAGACACAACACAAGATAACCAAGCAAAAGATGAAGAAGTAGTTAGAGCTGGAATCAGAGAGAGAATGGACAAGGAAGAATTGAATCAAATAATGAATGAGTGCATGATGGCAAAATGGAATGCAAGAAAGAAGTAACCGTTTATTAAAAGTGAAGAAGAAACAACACAAGAATTGTAAGATAACAAAGCAGAGGGATGAAATAGATAGAGCTAAAATCGAAGAAATGATGGACAAGAAAGAGTTAGACCAGCCAACGAGTCAATAGATGAAGACGAATACAAGGGATAGAAAGAAGCAAACAATACAAAGAAGTTGAAGCAACAAGGGGATCCTGGGACCTGTGGGTTATGGGCCCACCATGCTTCCGCTGCGCTACTCCGATGGTGATGTCCCAAGCAGCATACGTGTCGTTGTAGACCACGTGACACCAAGCGACGAATCGAGCAGGAAGAAAAGATTGGGACACCAGAATCAAAGAGAATATAGGTAGGAGAATAAATAATTCAATCAAAGGAAAAATAAAGATGGGCTTAAATGAGGGCTTTAATTTAAATAATTAAGTCAAAACTAATGGGCGTTAAAAAAAATAATATTAATAATATAAAAATTAACACATATTAATAATAAAATAATAATAACAAAAATAATAAAAATAATAATCACAATAATAATCATCATAATCATACTGGTAATAACAATAATAATAAAATTAAAATTGTTAACAATACCGATAATAAATGATAATACATACAAACAATAAAGGAACACAAACTATAAAGGTGATATATAAATTTTAAAAAAAATAGTTTGGGGGCAAAATAGCCAGTCAAGATATATAGAAATATAAACAAATTTAGCTAAGTAAAGAAAATATTAATAACAATGAATGCAAAAGAAAACATATAATAATTAGTGAATGTTGACATTATAATCAATACTCGAAAAACACATTAAAGGGTAACGAGCAAAATAGACCAAAATATACATATGCAAGAAGACTTAAAAGGAGTTCATTAAATATTACAAAAGTAAGCGTCAAATCATTAATTAGGATGTGGAAACAAAAGTAAGTGAGAAATCTAAAATGTTAAAGAATTTGAAAACGGTGGCAATAAATATTAATTTACAAAAGAACAAAAACTTAGACCATAGTTGATGTACTCAATCTTAACATAAATGTAAAAATTTGTAAATACAAAATAGAGCAAAATCAACTATACTAGTTCAAATTGTATGGAAACATAAAGTGTAATTGTATAAATAAAATGTCATAAAGAAATTATTTCTTTACCATTAGTTTCATTATATAAATAAAAAATCTTGAAATATCAATTAGCAAATAGATAGAAAATCATGCCTCCTTAACATCAAGTTGCAAGTTTGCCTTCACGACATCAGGTTGCAGGTTGCCGTCCAGATATTCGGTTGCACATTTTTCCTCCCCGACATCTAGTTGCAATTTGCCTCCTTTGACATCGAGTTGCATATTTGCCATCTCGACATTAGGTTTCACCGAAATGGTGAAATGGAAGATGTAACCTTCCATATGCATAGGGATATGGGACATTTAATTTAAGTATGATGTATAGTTTTAAAATTCGTGATATAAAATAGTAGAAAAGTAAGAAATGGATTTGAAAGTCACACAATGGAATATAAATAGATGTATAGATTGTAAATATCAAACACAATAGTACAAAATAGTAGTAGTGAAATGATTTATAAAAGTAGGGAGAAAAACAGAATGAAATACATGCATAAGGACAATGCAAGCGTGAATGAGAAAATAACATGTAGTGTAGCAAATTTACACAAAAATATATCATAAAAATATACAATAACGTAGGAATTAAATAAGCCTCTAACATGTCCTTGAAGATCCACCGATGCCGATCGACGAACCAAGCAGGAAGAAAAGAATGGATAGCACTGGAATTTCAGGAGAACAAGATAGTGGAGAAAAAACTAGTATGATACACAATATGAATCAACAAATAAAGATGAATGCAAGGTACAGAAAGCAATGAATGACACACGAGCTGAAATAAGAAGAAATCAATGAGGTAAGCAGAAATAAGAGATTGCTTGCACTGGAATCAAAAGAACATGGGTAGGGAAAGAATAAATTTATACCTAATAAGGAATCAATAAATCAGGACAACTGAAAAAAGACAGAAGAAAACAAGGAATCAAGGAATTGAATATGAAGGGATCAAATGAATGGGATAAGACTAGTGTCCAGATCGAGTTAATTATCAAATTGTTCATGTGATTGCATGGCCTATTTAATGTTGAGTTAATCTTGACTGAGTCAAGCCAAACTAACACATTAGCCAAACCTGGCTCTGATACCACTAAAAACCTTGTCACGCCCCGCTTCCCAAAAATATGGAATACGAGCGCGTGACGAAGCCCAGCGAATGATTTTCATCATTTATAAGCTGTAGGATCGACTCAGCACCATAACAAAAAATATAATAAGATATACACAACCATGCATGCATGAATAATTTATTAATCAACAGAAAACAATTGAAATAAATAATAATATCCCAAATAGTTTTCAACTCTGGATCAAAAGATAAAACTCGGGAACATAAGCCCGTTACAAGTTTTAAGTGTCAAAAGAAATAAATAACTCAAGAAGACAAATATTTAAGCAAGTCATTGCTCCAAGCGAAGCCTAGAATGTCTGCTCACCAATTCCAGCAGGAAATTCGTTTCCAAAGTCTATTTGTAAAAATATAAAAAAGGGGAAATAGAAAAAACAAGATAAACGCCCCTAGAGCAAGTTAGGGCCGCAAATAGTACAAGCAAGGATATGAAAACAAGTGCAAGAAATATGGAATAGGATTTGGAATCGAGAATGTATAACATATTATAATAGGGATGCAACAAGTATTGGAATTCAAGAGACTAGCTAGCAAGAAGACAACTCAAGTGACAAGATTGGGTAACAAGTACAAGTAGTGAAACAAGTATGTAACCCCTAATCCCGTATATGCATGTATTTCCGTATATTCAGTATTTCAATTATTTAAAATTTTCTTCTCGCTTTTAAATTCAATTTTTTTTTTGTTTTAAATTCAACAATTATATTTTTAATTGATATTATTCTGAATTAGAAGTTTATTTCTTGTTCTTATTTTATTAGTTATTTATATTTTAACCAAGATTAAATTTCTATTAATTGATCTATTTTATTCTCAATTTTATATTTTTAACGAAAGCCCGAATTTATTTTATTGATTTCCATATTGGATTTTAAGCCCATCTTATACTTATTTGGATTATGTAAATTTCTGGTCATTTCTTTTTCTCCTAATTATATTTGTTTTGAAGCCCAATCAAGCCCAACCCGAAACAACCAGTATGACCCCAACTCTTCATTTCCAAAACAGAAACCCCAATATTTAATTACTCTAATTCATTAAAACCCCTTTAAATTTAATTACTAAATTATTTTTATTATTATTAAATTCCCCCCTGTAACTCCTCTCTCTCTCTCTCTCCCGTCTCTTCCTTCTCCCACGTGCTCCCTGTGTTTCGAAACCAAAACAGACGCCTCCCCCCACTTCGTCTTCCTTTCTCCCCCTCTCCGTTATAAAAACCCAGCTGAGCTCCCATCTCCTTCCTCCCGCTTCCCTTCCACCACCTCCGAGAACCCCCCCCTCGAGCTCCGCTCGCCAGCCTCTTCCCTTTCCTCCTCGCAACCACCCCGCCATCCTCCTCCTTTCGCCATTGCCGCCTGCCCTCACTCCTCCTCCACCATCTCGTCATCCCCTACCTCCAAACGACCCCTCGTCTCCCTCACCACGATCAACCCATCACCGCCTCCACCCACCTCTGAGTCCCTTCAACCCACCATCGCGCTGCCCTCTCTCTCCCGAGCGCAGCAAATCGCCACAACAGCTTCCCTGTCCTCCCGGTGCCTCGCCAGCCCCTACACTGCCTCCCCTCCGACTGCAGCAGTGCTGCACCGCTCGGCTTCCCCTTCAACTGCAGTAGGTCGCAGCGGCAGCCCTCGGCGCTCCGCCTCTCCATCCTCTGTTTTCCCTCTCCCAACAGAGCCCTGTAACCCATCGGAGTGCTGCCCACTCTTCCGCCCTCCTCCCGTCGTCACTCTGCCGTCGCCACCAGTTGCGTCGCCCACACCGTCGTGGTCTCTCCGCTCAACCCCGTGCCTCACTTCTCCCGCGCTCTCTTTCTCTCTCTCCCTCTCTGTTGCATTTGGGAAGAAAGAGAATAGGGAGTGGTTGGTTGGGTGTTTGGTGTTTGTGTAGAGGAGGGGATCCCGATCTGGTTTATTTGTGTGTTGGTGTTTGGTGTTTGTGTGAAGGGAGATCTTGTTTGGTGTATTGGGTTGTGTGGAGAAGTGGTGTTTGTTGTTGTAAAGTGGATCCAATCTGGTCTTGCTGTTTTGCTGTAGTTGCTGACACATGTCTTGCACGTGCGTCATTGCCAGAGATTCTGATCCCGTTATTCTTGTGTTCAGTGTCAGCGTCGTCGGTTATTAGGCAAGTATTCTCTTCTACAACTCGTTTGTTCTCGTACAAACTTCTTTGCAAAATACCTCAAGTATATTTCTTGACCATAATTTGTATTCTTCAGTCGAATCGAAGTCTGTTGTTATACATGATCCGTCGATCCCGTATTCGCACAGGATTGCGAATACCTTATTGCCACATGCATTACTTAAACACGATTAATACACACATATGTACCCTTAGGATTATACATAATATGTGCAGGATTGTTTTATCCGTGGTAGTAATTTAAACATGATATCTTATTTTTTTGTTGTTGATAGAATTAAAAAAAGAAACAAGCTGGGGTATAGGGTAAGGACCATAGTAGTGGACAATATAGGTAAGTGTACTCGGAAGGAGGCCCGTGTTTCCCAATACATGGTTCATGAACTTGTTGTACTTGATGTATTCATGAAGCCATTATTTGCCTCATGAACTTGTTGTATTCATGAACCCACTGTGTGGTTCTTGAACTTGATGGTATTCACGGACTTGTTTCATGAACTTGTTACTTTATTTTCATATTCATGAACCATGCTTGCTTGATACTTGATACCTGATTACACCGCCCTATAAAATCCAGCACTAGGCTTAAACGTAACTGTTTGTATGTAGAAACCATGTAGTAAAAGTATGGATGCATGAAGTGCTACATTAGATAGAATTAATAAAAGATAGAAGATTAACACGTGCACTTGCATGACCCAATTACATGTACATGTTCCTGTTGACTTGTTTACTTGATTACTTGTTACATGCCACTTGTTTACATGCATGCCTTGTTCATGATCCTGTTTACATGTTGTAATTCTCCTATTATACGATTCTTGATTTCTTGCTCTTTTTCCTGCTTCTTATTTTGTTTTTATACTTGTCCCCGTAGCTTGTACCACTTGCGGCCCATGACTTGCATTAACGGACATCTTCTTGTTCTTTTATTTGTATAATGTACTTGCAGGCCCGGATGGAGAATTACCAGAAGGTGTTGCTGATCAAGTGTTTTAGTCTTGTTTATGTTCATGTTGCTTTTAATTCATGTTTTATTTCATGCTACTCTTTATTGTATTCCGGACTTGTTTGACCCATAACTACTTTGTTTTTCTAGCTGTTGGTTATGTTATGAACTATGTCATGTACTTTTGTTATCCTGTTGTGATTTTATATACCCGCGTGGTTTGTTTTGCTATCTTGTTGTTGAGTTACCTGTACAGCTTATGAATGGTGTATTCGCATCATTCGCTGGGCCTCAGTTACGGACTTATATTCCCGTATTTTGGAAAGCGGGGCGTGACAGGGTTTTTAGTGGTATCAGAGCCCAGGTTTGGCTAATGTGTTAGTTTGACTAATACATTAGACAGCCTTGACTCAGCCAGGTTAATTCAACAACATGTGCACCACGTTGATCACATGGATAATGAATAACCAACATATAATCTGGATGCTAACCATTTGATTTTATTGCAGACCATGGCTAGAAAGGGTACCTCTCCTCCCTGTGCTGGGGATGAATAGTCTAATGAGCCCACCGTTGCACAGATTATGCAAATGCTTAAGGGAGGTGCATCTTCTTCCGGTTAGCCGAAAGAGCCCACTATCGTTCAAGTGATGCAGATGCAATGTGAACAGAATGAGATGCTGATGCAACAGATGATGCAGATACAACGGGAGCATAGTGATTTGATGAGGGAGGCTTTGGGAGCTGTCAACAGGGGGGCCGTCGAACCTGCGCCCGAGGTGCTGCCACCGAGACCTGGCAATGTAGCAGACTTAATGAGGCTACGCCCAGACAAGTTCTCGGGCACTTAAGGTCCGCTTGAAGCCGAGCAATGGCTTATCCGGACTGAGCAGCTATTGACTGTAGCACGGGTGGCGGATGCTAATCTTGTGGATGTCGTGAGCATCCAGCTGATGACCTCGCTCACATCTAGTGGCGAGCTGAAACAGAACGACTAGGGCGCCCCGTCGTCTGGACCATTTTCAAAGAGAGCTTTCTCATGAAGTTCTTTCCCGATGTCACAGGGAATGAAATGGAGCAGCAATTTGTCATGCTAACTTAGGGGAGTCGGACCGTAGATGAGTATGCTGCGGAGTTTACCCGACTAAGTCGTTTTGCCACTTCCATGGTAGCGAATGATGAAGGTAGAGGCCGCCGTTTTATGTTAGGCTTGGATATTAAGATTCAGGATCACCTAGCTGTCTTGCAACTTTGATTCTATGCTGACATCCTGGAGGTTGCCAGAAGCCAGGAACATACCAGTAGGCGGAAGCGTGCCATTCAGCGGTCCGCTCCGCATCCTGTCACTGTGAGGCCCATTGGTGGGCCGATCAGGAGGCCAGTTCCAGCCCATCCTGCCGGGGCTGCTCCCTAACCTGCTGCTGCTCCACGGAGAGAGGGTTACTGTGACTTCTGTCAGATTCCAGGACATATGCGCAAGGATTGCAGGTGGGCCAACCGCCAATGCTTTGAGTTTGGTGCTGGTGACACACAATTCGGGACTATCCCCGGAGGAGGTATGTGCCGCCCGCTGGTGCGCCAACTCAAGGTCAGGTCGGGCCACCACTTCCTCCTCAGCATCAGATCATCGGTCAGAGGACCGCTGCCCCGAGGAGAGGTCAGGCCTACAACTTGATTGTAGAGGAAGCAGAGACAGCTGAAGATATTGTCGCAGGTATATTGCAGTTTGTTATTTTGTCTTTTTCCTGTCTTCTCCTTGCATCATTTATTTTTGTATACTTTCTTATTCATGCAAAATTTCAGTTATATTCTTAGACTCAGCCTGTGGTCTTATCTTTGTTAACTCATTCCCTATTCATCCCGATGTCGTCACCATTCGCCTCTCTTCATTGTTTCTTGCTTCTCAATCTCATGGGTGTTACACTGTCCTATATACTGCCTATGCAAATTTCGAGGACGAAATTTTGTTGTAAGGTGGATAGGTTTGTAACCTCTAATCCCGTATATGCATGTATTTCCGTATATTCAGTATTTCAATTATTTAAAGTTTTCTTATCGCTTTTAAATTCATTTTTTTTGTTTTAAATTCAACAATTATATTTTTAATTGATATTATTCTGAATTAGAAGTTTATTTCTTGTTCTTATTTTATTAGTTATTTATATTTTAACCAAGATTAAATTTCTGTTAATTGATCTATTTTATTCTCAATTTTATATTTTTAACGAATGCCCGAATCTATTTTATTGATTTCCTTATTGGATTTTAAGCCCATCTTATACTTATTTGGATTATGTAAATTTTTGGTCATTTCTTTGTCTCCTAATTGTATTTGTTTTGAAGCCCAATCAAGTCCAACCCGAAACAACCAATATGACCCCAACTCTTCATTTCCAAAACTGAAACCCCAACATTTAATTACTCTAATTCATTCAAAACCCCTTTAAATTTAATTGCTAAATTATTTTTATTATTATTAAATTCCCCCCCCCTGTAACTCCTCTCTCTCTCTCTCCCGTCTCTTCCTTCTCCCACGCGCTCCCCGTGTTTTGAATTCGAAACAGACGCCTCCCCCCCACTTCGTCATCCTTTCTCCCCCCCATCCGTTATAAAAACCGAACTGAGCTCCCATCTCCTTCCTCCCGCTCTCCCTTCCACCACCTCCGAGAACCCCCTCCCCCCCCATCGAGCTCCGCTCGCCAGCCTCTTCCCTGTACTCCTCGCAACCACCCCGCCATCCTCCTCCTTCCACCATTACTGCCTGCCCTTGCTCCTCCTCCACCATCTCGTCATCCCCTACATCTGAACGACCCCTCGTCTCCCTCACCACCATCAACCCATCACCGCCTCGACCCACCTCCGAGTCCCTTCAACCCACCTTCACGCTGCCCTCTCTCTCTCGAGCACAGCAAATCGCCATGACAGCTTCCCTGTCCTCCCAGCGCCTCGCTAGCCCTGCAATGCCTCCCCTCCGACTGTAGCAGTGCTGAACTGCCCAGCTTCCCCTTCGACTGCAGCATCGCTGAACTGCCCGGCTTCCCCTTCAACTGCAGTAGGTCGCAGCGGCAGCCCTCGATGCTCCGCCTCTCCATCCTCCTCTATTTTCCCTCTCCCAACAGAGCCCCACAACCCATCGGAGTGCTACCCACTCTTCCGCCCTCCTCCCGTCGTCACTCTGCCGTCACCACCAGTCACGTCGCCCATGCCATCGTGGTATGTCCGCTCAACCCCGTGCCGCTCACTTCTCATGCGCTCTCTTTGTCTCTCTCTCCCTCTCTGTTGCATTTGGGAAGAAAGAGAACAGGGAGTGGTTGGTTGGGTGTTTGGTGTTTGTGTAGAGGAGGGGATCCCGATCTGATTTATTTGTGTGTTGGTGTTTGGTGTTTGTGTGAAGGGAGATCCTGTATGGTGTTTTGAGTTGTTTGGAGAAGTGGTGTTTGTTGTTGTAAATGTGGATCCAATCTAGTCTTGCTGTTTTGCTGTAGTTGCTGACACGTGTCTTGCACGTGGGTCATTGCCCGGGACTCTGATCCCATTATTCTCGTGTTCAATGTCAGTGTCGTCGGTTATCAGGCAATTATTCTCTTATACAACTCGTTTGTTCTCGTACAAGCTTCTTTGCAAAATACTGCAAGTATATTTCTTGACCCTAATTCGTATTCTTCGGTCGAATCGAAGTCTGTTGTTATACATGATCCGTCGATCCCGTATTCGCACAGGATCGCGAATACCTTGTTGCCATATGCATTACTTGGACACGATTAATACACACATATGTACCCTTAGGATTATACATGATATGTGCAGGATTGTTTTACCCGTGGTAGTAATTTAAACATGATATCTTAATTTGTTGTTGTTGATAGAATAAAAAAAAGAAACAAGCCAGGGTATAAGGGTAAGGACCATAGGAGTGGACAATATAGGTAAGTGTACTCGGAAGGGGGCCCGTATTTTCCAGTACATAGTTCATGAACTTGTTGTACTTGATGTATTCATGAAGCCGTTATTTGGCTCATGAACTTATTGTATTAATGAACCCACTGTGTGGTTCTTGAAATTGATGGTATTCACGGACTTGTTTCGTGAACTTGTTACTTTATTTTCGTATTCATGAACCATGCTTGTTTGACACTTGATACCTGATTACACTGCCCTATAAAATCCACCACTAGACCTAAACGTAACTGCTTGTATGTAGCAACTATATAGTAAAAGTATCGATGCATGAAGTGCTACATTAGACAGAATTAATAAAAGACAGAAGATTAACACGTGCACTTGCATGACCCAATTACATGTACATGTTCCTATTGACTTGTTTACTTGATTACTTGTTACATACCACTTGTTTACATGCATGCCTTGTTCATGATCCTGTTTACATGTTGTAATTCTCCTATTACATGATTCTTGATTTCTTGCTCTTTTTCCTGCTTCTTGTTTTGTTTTTATACTTGTCCACGTAGCTTGTACCACTTGCAGCCCGTGACTTGCATTAACCGACGTCTTCTTGTTCTTTTTTTTGTATAATGTACTTGCAGGCCCGGATGGAGAATTACCAGAAGGTGTTGCTGATCAAGTGTTTTAGTCTTGTTTATGTTCATGTTGCTTTAATTCATATTTTATTTCATGCAACTCTTTATTGTTTTTCGAGCTTGTTTGACCCGTAACTACTTTATTTTTCCAGTTGTTGGTTATGTTATGGACTATGTCATGTACTTTTGTTATCCTGTTGTGATTTTATATGTCTGCGTGGTTTATTTTGCTATCTTGTTGTTGAGTTACCTGTACAGCTTATGAATGGTGTATTCGCATCATTCGCTGGGCCTCAATCACAGACTTGTATTCCTATATTTTGGAAAGCGGGGCGTGACAAAATAACAAGTGAACATATAGTTGTATTAAGTATCAGGTAACAAGTATCACGTACAAGTGTCAAGTAACAAGTCTCAAGTGTCAAGTTGTCAAGTACAAGTATCAAGTAGCAAGTGTCAAGTATTCTGTTCAAGTATCAAGTCTCATGTATCATGTAATCAAGTATCAAGTAAGCATGTATCATGTTCAAGTATCATGTATCAAGTCCTGATCTAGGTAGTACTTCATGTACCATCCTTTTATCACATGGTTTCTACAGGCAATGCAATTATGTTTAGGCCCAGTGGTTGATTTTATAGGGCCATGTGCGCAGGCATCATCTAAACGAGAATCATATCATGTCATGTAAATCGTAATGGATTCTAGAGGTGGCCCCCGTAGATTCTAGAGGTGGCCCCCGTCAATCCCTGACGTTGCACTTAGCAACACGTGGCCCTTAGTTCCATATCACGTGTAACCATGTATTGGATTCTAGAGGTGGCCCACGTAGATTCTAGAGCTGGCCTCCGTCAACTCCTGACGTGGTACTTAGTTCCACGTGACACTTAGTTCCATATAACTTGAAATAATGGGAAACACGGTCCCTCTTCTGAGTACACTTACCTATATTATCCACTACTATGGTCTTTCCCTTAAACCCCGGATTATTATTTATTATTACCATCAAACAAGCATGAAAGTGTTCGAAACAGGTCAAGTAAACATGATCAAGAACATGGTACAAGTTTAAGATAGTTATAAAGTATATTTGAGGGTCAACAAAATTTAAAATTATCAAAAACTACGAGAATTGCAGTTCTGGACAACATGACGTTGCTGCACCAAACCTGCGATTTCCATTGCTACAAGATAGCAAAAGTGGATCCGCCAGAAGGCCTAGAAACTAGATTTCTGCCCGGTTCCAAAACTCATATAATTAAGGCACATAAAAGTCATGGAAATCGATGTCAAAACAACAAACTATACAGCATTTGTGTTCAGCTAGAATTTGTAAAACTGAGTTTATACATATGAAATAGGGTTGAAACATCATTAATTAATTCTGAGAAAATTAGGAAATGTTCTCTAGGGTGTCCAGTATCAGCATGAAAAATTTCAAGTCATTTACTTACTGGTAGCATAGTTAAAATAATAGTAAACCAAAGGTGGTGCAGCAGTTTTTTTGAATCTGCGATTACCGACACAGCAGCAGTAAAACTGCGATATCTCCTAGACCATAACTTGGAATTCAAAAATTCTGGATGTTATTGACAACTAGACACTCAGGGATACATTTCATATTCATGGCCTAAGTTCAGATTTTGTTTTTATAGGGATGGAAACAGCAAGCTAAGACAGGACAACAAACAAGTACTACACCTTTTTGCATGAAATGTATCATAATTATATTAGTTGTGAACAAATGTATCGACGAAGGGTTGTGACTCTTAGATCATGTAATAGGTAAGGCGAAACATGAGATCATCAACGGTAAACAAGGAAGAGTCACATTCACCAACTACTTGCAGTATTTTCAAGGAAATGCTTGTATTAGAAAACGAAATGTATAAGGAGATACTTGCCTTGGGGCCCGACGAAGAATCACGAGAATGGATCCCAGGCGAAGAGTAAGATCGGCACAGATCTCGATGATCAAGATGATGATCAAGTTGAAGATCAAGCAATCCAACGGCCGAGATCGAACATAAAATATATAAGAATTGGAAGAGTGTCAAAAGAGTAAATATACCATGATTGACAATTGATGAATAAGAACAAAAAGTGGATCAAATGTTTAACTCACCAATTAGAAGACGAACGAGACGATCGAGGGCCGAAATCAAGTGTGATCGGTCGATTAGACTAATGAGATCGAAGATCAAGATCAAGATCAAGATGATGATCAAGATCGCGATGGTCAAAAGAGATCCGACGGTCAAGATCAAAATCTTGATAATGATGGGGACGATGATCACAATTGCGATGATCAACAATCGGACGGCCTAGATCCAATGGCTTGGTGATGATCAAATAGAGGATCGGACGGTTGTGATCAAGAGCTTCTGATGATGATGATGATCTGATGAGATCGACGGCCAATAACGCTCTGATTGAGATCAAGATCATGATGATCAAGTCGATCGGACGGTTCTAGAAGCTTGATCAAAACCAACAGAGCTAGGGGTGCTCTATGAGGAGGAGACGACGGCGGCCAGGCGGCGACTACGGTGCGACGGCGGCCAGGGGAGAGGCACGTCGACTGCTGGGGAACACTACGCAGGGAGGAGCATTTTCTGTTGTTGGAGGGTGACAGCACAGGGGAGTGGTGCTAGTAGCATTGCGAGGTGGTCGCGATAGGGAGGCAGCAGACCAGGGCTGACAGGGATCTCGGTGGCGGAGGCGGCGCGATGCAGGGGAGGCACTGCAGGAGCTACGTCAGGCTGTTGCTGCAGGCAGTCGCCGGCATCGGATGGCAATCGCGACGCAGGGGAGGAGCGACGGGAGGCTGAGGTGGGGTGTCGACGAGGGTGTAGGGCGACGGCAGGAGGAGAGGAAACGGGGGAGAGGGATGGGTTCACGCAGGTCAGGAGAAGGAGAGGTAGAGGAGAGAAGGTAGATGAACAGGCGGCGGGTGTGCACAGTAGGTAGGGGTTGGGGGGGGGGGGGGGGGGGTTAGGGTTAGGTTTCAGGGAATAAGGTTATTTATATAAATAGGGTTATATGGTTTTGGGTTAATAGGGTATTGGATTATCCAATAAGAAAAATGGGTTATGGATTTTAGGTATGAATAATAATTTTTAGATTAAAAACAAATAATTAAACAAATAATAAATAGTAGTACAATAGTACAATGAATCAAAAAGTATACATTAGGTTAATACTTAAATATTAATAACACAATAGAATATACGGATTCGCGGAATAAACAAAATCGGGATTAATTTGGGCTAAAATACATTAAAAAGTAATTAATTTAATTTAAATCAAAATGTAAGCAAATCCATATTCCAATAATCACAAAATATAGATTACGATCTACAGGTTTTCTAAAATTAATAAATCTAAAAGTTTAATGATAGTAATAACAATAAAAATAATAATAACAATAACAGTAATAATAACGATAATAACAATAATAGTAAATAAAATAATATATATATATATATATTAGGATGGGATTCGAGTTTAACAAATTTATCAAAATAATCCAAACAATATAAATTATAAATAGTCAATCATATAGAAATAGAAATTAATGTTAAAATATACAATTATTCGAAATAAATAAAATACACAAGAAATATTTATTTATGAAAACAGGAGTCACATGTAATGAATGTCTTAATTTTTAATAAAATTTGACTTAAACGGGCGATACAAATAATTTTAAAAAAACTAAGAAGGAAAAACTTTTCTTTGCACGTTTTAATAAATAGATTTAGAGTTGCATGTGTGATGTATGTGTTTGTTTTGGGGACAAAGTGGTGTTTCTTGAAAAAGTTGGAGTTGAATGGGCGGGACACACATTTGAAAAAAGAATTTGAAGGATAAAACTTTGATTTGCACATGCAATGTATGTATTAATAAGTAGAGTTGAAGTTGAATGTGCAACACACGTGTTTATTTTGTGACAAAAAAATAAAAAAAAATGTTTGTTTGGCGGGTTTTTTGGAAAAGATGGAGTTAAACGGGCGATACACGCTTTTTTTTTTAAATGAAGGAAAAAACCTTAATTTGCATGTGGGATGTATGTATTAATAAGTAGTGTGAAGTTGGATGTGAAACACACGTGTTAGTTTTGTGACAAACAAATAATAAAAAATTGTACATGTGGTGTACATATTAATAAGTAGAGTTGAAGTTGGACGTGCAACACACGTATCTGTTTTGTGACAAAAAAAAATAAAAATTAATTGTTTGGTGACAAAAAAATAATTGTTTGTTTGTTTGAAAACCTTCCCATTAATATAGTAGAGATTATATATTATATTATAGATATATAGATAGATAGATAAATAATAATTTACACGTGTGATGCACATTTAATATATTAAAAAAATTTAAAGTAAAAAATCTGACGTGCTGAGGACTCGAACCTGAAACCTCATTTATATTAGTTATGCACGTGCAATGCACGCGTTGATATAGTCACAAATGACACTAAGGTCTTCTCCCATTATAATATTAGAGACTAGTAATAGTTATTTACACGTGCGATGCACGTCTAAATAAATATATATTTTTGAAGTAGAAATTTCTACGTATTTTGGCCTCGAACCTGAGACCTCTTTTATAATAGTTATGCGTAGACAATGCACGTCTTAATAAAAAAATTAACATAAAATTTCTGACATAGTGAGGACTCGAATATGAAATCTCCTTCATATTAGTTATATATGTGCGTCACATGCGTTGATAGATTTACAAATGACACTAAGGCTTTCTCCCATTGTAATATATATATATATATATATATATATATATATATATATATATAGCCCGTGCGATGCATGTTTTATTAAATATATAGTTTTTAAAGTAATATAATATAGCACGTATGAGGCACATGTTAATAAATATATATTTTAAAAATATATAAAGAGTATAATTGGAGAGTTGGAGTTGTACATGGAGTTGTAGATCTCTATATATTGTTATTGGCCTCCATTGAGAGTCAAGAGAGAGTGAGTACTTCATTGAAGGCGGAGTTTGAGAGTTTCTCCAATTGTAAACAACTAGTACCTGCTAGTGAGGCTTGAGAGAAGGTTGTGGTGAGAATTGTAATATTCTTGTATCTTTTCTAGTTGAATAACATCTCGGGATTATTCTCCCCCGGATTAATGCGAAAGTCCCAACTGAGATAAACTTGTGTGTGCTTTGGTGTGTTTGATATGATCTCATATGTTTTTGGTAGTTTGTGTTGATTGCATCGAATAACTCAACAAGATTCTCAGTCAGGTTTTACTAAGAAATCCTAAAAGTTTTGACCTGCACAAATTTGACGGGTAAGCATGATTAGGATTTTGGATATAGACATCTTTTCGTTTTGCTTTTCTTGTTCTTTTCATGATTTTTGGATATAGACATTTAGGTTGACTATAATTTCAGGATTTTGGATATAGACATTTCAGTTGCTTTTCTTGTTCTTTTATTGATTTTGGATATAAACATTTCATTATATATATTCGTGGGGATAATGTGATGTACACACATATACATATAATCTATATACTATAATGATGTGGGTATAAGGGATGTGGTTCAATCAGGACCGTCGGATCTCCTCGATATTTGCTCATCTCAGACCATCAGGTCAAAAAGTCCAACAGGCCTTCTGCAACTTCAGGCCCACAGAAAAACGGGTCTAACCCGATCCATTAGGGTCAAATACAAATTTACTCTGCCTATAAATACCAGGCTCCCTCCTCCTTGAGAAAGGTAATCTCAAAATTCTCACCTGAACCCTAGTTTCCTTGCCTTTCCCAGTGACTGACTAAATCGTTGGAGGGCCTGTCGCTGGGATTTCTCCCGATGTTTCTAGGCTCACTGCAGGTGTTCCAGTCGGCCAGTCACCAGCTACCCTTACGAGCCGACCTCCAGAAATTGACCGGATCTGCTGTTGAGGTCTGTCCCTTCCACTTTACAAATTACAAGAACTCACACTTGTTTCTCCTTCACCGAAAACAAGCAGCATCAGGTTGGCGCCATCTGTGGGAACGCTTGACAGATCCAAAACCAACTTCAGTCTCCAGACTCCTCCCCTCTTATGGCCTATAAAACAAGGAAGGCGGCCACGGCAGGGCGGTGTGCCGACCAGCGTCACTAGACTCACAGTCAGGCGAACACACAGGGTTCCCGAATAAACCGAACCGAGAATCCCTTCAGTCCGGGTCCGAGCGCCTCACGCTAAGCCAATGGGAAACCCGAGCGCCAGGAAGCCAATGACCTTCGGAAGATCATCAACCATCGGAAACCTGAGGACAGCCTCCTGAAACAGCTCGACCGTTCTAGGAGCAGAGCTGCCTCTTCCGTCCAGGTTCTGACCCATAGTCTACAAGGTCGGGAGCAACGGCAAAGTCGCTCACCCAGAGATCGACGACCTCCGACATTCCAATTCGAAGAGTCATGGTCACGAGGATCGAATTCTAGGTTTTCAGGAACGAGGTCCTCCTTGCCATCCGAGGCACCCCCAGGACCGAACAACCAGTTGACGACTCCGTCCAGGAAGAGAAAAACCAGGGTAACAAGTCGCGCTGCTCAACTCAACCTCCGATGAGGGATGACGCTATCCTTAGGCGACTCAAGGAGATGGAGAATCGCCTCACCCGGATCGGCGAAGGTGGAGGCCAATCCAGTCGGGGGTACCATCCTACGGAACCCCATTCTCCACTCGAATCCTTGACACCTCAATCCCGAGGAACTTCCGACCACCTTAGTTCGAGACATACGATGGAGAGAGTGATCCAGCTGATCACATAGAGTGTTTCAAAACCCTCATGATGATTCACAGCGCCTTGGATCATCTCCTCTGTCGAGCGTTCCCTGCCACTTTGCGTGGCCCATCAAGGAAATTCTTCTCAAAGCTTGCCCCCAGCTCGATCTTCTCTTTCGAACAGCTTGAAGTAAAATTTCTAGCTCACTTTGTGACCAGTCACAAGGTCGAGAAGACAAGCACATCGATTCTGGACCTCAAACAGAAGGAAGGGGAGTCCTTGCGGGGTTTTGTGCGGAGGTTCACCACCGAGGCCGGGGCAGTCTCTTCCCTTGGTGATGGCGTCACATCCGCGGCTTTCCTACATAACGTTCGCCATGGCCAACGAAAGGCCTCCCTGGTGAATCAGCCCCCAATCGATTTTCCCGACCTCATTCATAGGGTCGAAAAGTACATTCGAGCTGAAGAATCTCTTTACCCCGAAGGTCTGACTGAAGCCCCCTCTAAGGGGAAGAGGAAGTTAGATTGTCCAGAGCCCATGAAGAAGTCTAAAAAAGATCCCCTCGGTCAAAAACTACCACCACCGGTCCCCCGCTTCGAAAAGTTCCCCCCACTGACTCATAGTGTGTCGGCCATCCTTATGGAGATTGAGGACAAGGGGATCATCCATCATCCTCCTTGACCCAACAACAACAAGAAAAGGTACAGGTGATTTTACTGTCGGTTCCACCGGGACCACGGGCACGAAACTGATACGTGTCGCGCCCTCAAAGACAAGATCGAGGCCCTCATCCAGAGGAGTTACCTAAGGGAATTCACTCGAACCAATCAACGAGACCAGTGGGCTTCACCCCCTCCTCGAGCGACCGATCGGCATCTTGAGGCGAAACCCGAGCCTGATGAGGCAGGAGGGCTGGCCATCCTTCACTGTGTTCACAGTGGCCCCATGGGGGGAGAGTCGAATACTTCCTACCGGGCCTTTGTGCGGGAGGTTAACTCGGTCCATGACCACCCACCCCCCATGGAGCAAAATAAGGCAATCTCATTCTCCAACAACGACCTAGAAGGTGTCCGACTACCTCACTGTGATGCCCTGGTGATCAGCCTTGGCATGGTGAATCATGAGGTTCGTCGTATCCTCATTGACAATAGAAGTTCGGTGAACATCCTGTTCCTTGCCGCATTCGAAGTGCTCAAACTCTCTCGAGAAAGACTGAAGCTGGTAGGGTACACATTGCATGGGTTTCAGGCACTCCTGTACAGATCAAGGGGATCATTACGATCGACGTCACAGCTGGAACAGTCCCAAACATCCGAACAGACATGGACTTCATGGTAGCAGAAGCCATGGACTTCATGGTTGTCAATGCCAATTTGCCTACAATGTGATCCTGGCAAGCCCAGCCTTTGTTCCCTTCAAGCGATACCCTCCACAGACCACTTGAAGATGAAATTCCATACCGACCACGGAGTCGGCGTCGTCTGAGGCATTCAAGAATTGGCCAGATCTTGCTACATGTCTGCGATGGGAGGCAGAGTTTTTCCCCTCAAAGCGATCGAACTTCTGTCTGACAAAAACTCATTGGGCTCCGAGCCCATCGCCAATTGGAAGAAATCCCCTTCACGAAGGAGGACATATCTAAGTGGTTCTGAGTGAGCTAGTCTCTCGCCCCAGACATAAAACTGGCCATCACTGATTGCATCAGGCAGAATGTTGATCTCTTCGCTGGGACGCCATCGGATATGCCAGGAATCTCAGAGGACCTCATCATGCATCGTCATGCACCGAATGAGTGTCCACCCGGATTCAAAGCCCGTCCAGCAAAAGCACTGTAAATTCACCCCCGAAAGGCAGCTGGCAACCAAAGAAGAAGTGAACAAGCTAATCTCAGATTGTTTTATCCAGGAAGTCATCTATCCCGAATGTCTCGCCAATGTAGTGATGGAGAAGAAACCGAGCGTGAAGTGGAGGATCTGCATAGACTTCACAGACCTCAATAAGGACTACCCCAAAGATCCATTCCCAGAGCATCGACGCCCTGATAAATGCGACTTCCGGCCATGAACTGCTGAGCTTCATGGACGCCTTTTCAGGATACAACCAAATCAGAATGTTCTTCCTGACATCCTGAAACCGCCTTCGTGACTGACCAGGGCTTATACTGTTATCGGGTCATGTCATTATTGTCATTCGGGCTGAAGAACACCGGTGCTACCTATCAGAGGCTCGTCAATTGGGTGTTTAAGAAACAAATAGGTCGGAACATGAAGGTCTATGTCAACGACATACTCGTCAAAAGCTGCCGAGGCCAAGACCACATCACCGATCCAGAGGAAGACTTCGGAGTCCTAAGGTCCCACAACATGAGACTTAACCCCTCCAAATGCACCTTCGACGTCACTGCGGGAAAATTTCTCGAATTCGTCGTCAACCAGCGAGACCTTGAGGTGAACCCCGAGAAGATCCAGGCCATATTGGACATGACCCCTCCAAGAAATGTCAAAGAGGTCCAGAGGCTCACGGGTCGGCTAGTGGCCATCGGCCGTTTCCTTTCCAAATCTGGTGAAAAGTCGCTTTCGTTCTTCAAAGCCCTCGGGCTCGCTAAAGGCTTCGAATGGGGAGAAACCCAACAGCAGGTCTTTGACCAGCTGAAGAACTACTTGGCCCACCCCCCACTCCTCAGCAAACCAGAACCGGGCGAGCCTTTCTACCTCTACTTGGCCTCATCTTAACACACGCTCAGTGCCATACTGGTCAGGAAGGAAGACGGGGTCCAAAAACCCATCTATTACGTCAACAGTCTTGCACGAGCCTGAACTCCGATATGCCCGAATGGAAAAGGTCGCTTACTCATTGGTAATGGCTGCTCAGAAACTTCGACCGTATTTTCAAGCTCACTCCATTCAAGTCCTAACAGATCAGCTGCTCAAGCTCATCCTCAATAAACCAGAAAATTCCAAGCGACTAACCGTCTAATCAAATGGTCGATTAAGCTGAGCCAACATGACATCAGCTACCAACCCCAGACAACCATCAAGAGGCAAGCCCTCACATAATTCATCACAAAGTGTACCATTTATGAAGTTCCGGAGATCCCAGAGCAGGATCCCACTTGAGAGATTTATGTAGATGGATCGTCCTGCGAGGGCGAAAGCAGAGCTGGCGTCATACTCCGTGGCCCCGATGATTTCTTCCTTCAGTATTCCTTACGCCTTAATTTTCAGGCCTCTGATAACGAGGCAGAATACAAAGCAATGATCGCTGGCCTCACACTAGCCCGCAATGTAGGGGTAAGACGTGTAAGGTCCTTCAGTGACTCTCAGCTCATGGTTAGCCAAATTTTGGGGGATTACAAGACCCATGATGCTCGGATGATCCGGTACTTGGCGGCGTCAAACTCATCCTGGAAGTCTTCGAGCACGCCACCATCGAGCGGATACCTAGGGAACTGAATAGTCAGGCAGACGCCTTTTCCAAACTCGCCTCATCGTCATTTGAGGGCCTCAACCACACTGTCCTCATTTAGGTCCTCTACAAGCCAAGCATCGAGAAGCCCGAGGTCATCTACCTCAATACGGGCATGCAGCTGCATAATTGGATGGATCACGTTCACAAATTCTTGGCGGAAGGTCAACTACTTGAAGACTCCGTCAAGGTTAGGGCTGCAAACGAACCGAGCTATTCGGCTCGAGCTCAGTCAAAGCTCGGTCAACACTCGACTCGAGACGAGCTCGAGCCGAGCTCGAGCCCAAAAATCGAGCTCGATAGCTTAACGAGCTCGAGCTTAGGTTTTTTTTAATTTTAGGCTAAGCTCGCGAGTTATTCGGCTCGAATTTGGTCAAACCTTGGTCAAAGCTCGGCTCGAGCTCGAGCTCAAAACTGAGCTCAAATCCTTAACGAGCCGAGCTCGAGCCTGAAGATATTCGGCTCGGCTCGGCTCGATTGCAACCCTAGTCAAGGCTAGGAAGATAAGGGTCCGGTCACAAAAGTTCACCTTAATTGAGAATATCCCCTTCAAACGTTCATACACCAGGGTGGACGACAGCCCTTACCTCCGATGTCTGGGTCCCGATGAAGCGAGGTATGCATTGGAAGAGTTACACGAGGGAATTGGAGGGTGCCATATAGGCAGTAGGTCGCTCGGAAGGAAGTTGCTCAACCACGGGTACTATTAGCCCACCATACTACAGGACACTCGTGATCTTGTTAAGCAATGCGGCCCCTGCCAAAGATTCTCCTCGATCAGACACTTGCATCAAGCCGAACTTAAGTCGCTGACCAGTCCAGCTCCTTTCGCCATGTGGGAAATGGACTTGGTTGGCCCATTTCCGAAGGCCACCGACCAAAGACGTTCCCTGATTGTGGCCATCGACTACTTCACCAAATGGGTCAAAGCCGAACCCCTGGCCACAATCACCGAGCATCAATCCCAACAATTCTTCTTGAAGCACATTATCTATCGGTTTGGTATCCCGTGCATACTCATCACCGATAATGGTACTCAATTTGCAGACAAAAATCTTCGAAAGTTTTGCGAAGACCTCGACATCCAGCAGTGGTTCTCATCAATAGCTCATCCTCAATCGAACGACCAAGTTGAGCACGCAAACTGCCAAATTCTTGAAGACCTCAAAAAATGATTAGACCAATCTCCCAAAGGACTGTGGGTCGACGAGCTGCCGAGCGTCCTATGATTGTACTGAACAACCAAAAGAATTCCTACAGGAGAGTCCTCATTCAATCTGACATGCAGAATAGAGGTTGTCATCCCACTGGAGGTCGGTCTCCCTACACCTAGGATCATGGGCTTTAATAAGGAATCCAACTTGAGCGACCTCAGGGCCAACTTGGATCTGGTCGATGAAATCTGGGAAAGATCCTCCATCCGACGAGCCATATAACAACAACGAGTTGAGAGGATCTACCACAAAAAGGTCTGTCCTGTCGACCTTAAGGAAGGCGACCTCGTACTCAGGAAGCTTGTTATTTCCAACCCCAGCAAAAAAGGCAAGCTCGTCCCGAGCTGGGAGGGTCGTATAAGGTCTCCCAAGTGGTACGTCCAGGCACGTACCAACTCAAAGACCTGGGGGGCAAGGCAGTCAAGCGACCCTGGAATGCGGAGCATCTTATCAAATTCCATGAGGAGAGACGTCTGCCGTAATTGTATTTGGCACTACGCCTATTTTATGTTGTACCCCATTGTAAACTTGTACAAAAGTAATGAAATTTCTTTTCAAAACTTCTAAACATGTCAAAACTCAACATCGAGCAAGCTACAGGCTCTCACATCCTCGCCCCTCGGCTTGGACTTTGACCACCTATGAGGGACTACTCAATCTCTCACGTCCTCGCCCCTTAGCTTGAACTTCGACCATCTACAAGAGAATTTTTAATCTCTCACGTCCTCACCTATCGGCTTGGACTTCGACCACCCACGAGGGATTCCTCAATCCCTCACATCCTCGCCCCTCGGCTTGGACTTTGACCACCTATAAGAGATTCCTCAATCCCTCACGTCCTCGCCCCTCGGCTTGGACTTTGACCATATACGAGAGATTTTTCAATCTCTCATGTCCTCGCCCCTCAGCTTGGACTATGACCACCTACGAGATATTTTTCAATCTCTCACATCCTCGTCCCTCGGCTTGGAATTCGACCACCTACGAGAGATTTTTCAACCCCTCACGTGCTCACCTCTCGCCCCTTACTTCGAGCAAGCTACCTCGCCTGCTCAAGAACTCCACCTAAGCATCGAATCACTACTTACCAAAGTTTTAATTTGATTTTCAGCCCTCGCCTCCAACGAGTACCTCTAAACTCCATGCGCCAAGTTGATCCCTTTTCCACCCGTTGGTAGCCAGGGGTAGAGCAACCTTCAACGCCGCTACCCCTAACTGCCAGAGGGTGGTAGGAGAGCCACTTGTCATAGGAACCCTCGATTAAAATTTTTATTTTCGGCATGCCTTCGGCAAGTGCCTCGAGCCCCGTGCTCGGAGCTGGCCCCCCTTTCACCCCCTGACGGCCAGGGGTAGAACAAACTTCTTCGCCGCTACCGCTAACTATCAGAGGGTGTTAAGAGATTCACCAGCTGTGAGAACTCTCAGTGAAGTAATGAACGAGAAATGGTTAGGGGAGTTATATTGCCCAAGGTGAGGCGCATTTATGGCATTGGAAGTTGAAACGTCTATCAGTCGCATTTACAGCCTTAGAAGTTGAAACGTCAATCGGTCGCATTTATGGCATTGGAAGTCGAAACATCTATCATTACCAGTCATTCATAATCGGTCAATGCTCGGCAAGCATCTCGAACGAGCGCCTGTTTTTTTTTTGCAAAGCACACAGGGCTTGACACTCAACTTGATCCTCGAGCTGACCACCTGATCCCTCGGCCTCACATGGGCTTCGCGAGATTTCTCAATCTCTCAAGTCCTCGCCCCACAGCTTGGACATCAAAAATCTTGGAGAGATTTCTCAATCTCTCGTCCTCACCCTAGGCTCGAACTTCGAAAACCTATCTTGGACTCCAACCACTTACAAGGGAGTTTCCATTCCCTCAATTCCTTGCCCCTCGGCTCGGATTTCGGATGCACGCACATGGCAAAAGAACTCATAAAAGGCCAATACAATCATGTTTTCTTATTATTATTTAAACCAACAGAAGTGTATCAATACAATCGGCGAGACTTTACTACATCACTCACAATCGAAATAAGCTCTTACTCTGGGGCCGTAGGATTGGTACAGACTAGTTCAAGATCGACCGGACGAGTTTGCTCCTTTACGGGATCTTTTGGGGTTGCCAAGGTGGACACACCCGCAGGAGAGCTCTGGGCATCACCTGGCCCCACGAGTCCCAGCCCTAGGGTCGGTAACGAGACTTCGGCCGAAGCGCAAGCGCCACCAAAAGAAGCGAATCGGGATCCTGACATCCCGAACATTATCTTGTATCATTGTATCTCTAACTCTTTCTCCACAATGACCTCACAAAGGAAAGATTCGGACAATGGCCGTTGGATGAAAGTGCTGGACGATGAAAACAAAGCTTCCACACTCCCCAGGTCTCAGTTGGCTATCAACTTCTTCAAACATGCCAACTCCAAACTAAGTCCCTTCGACTTATCCATAAAACATTGGACAACAGCTTCTCGATCACGAGCCTCTCTGCGGTACCGGGTCAGTGCGAACTCTAATGCCGTGACCTTACCTCTAAGTCGCGCCATCTCGGCACGACCATGGCCTACTCCTGAGGATGCATCCATCTAGCAGAGACAAAAGAAACATCATTCCGAGCCCTATATACTTGGCTAATTTCACAAAATCTTACAAGGCTGACTACTCCTCAGAAATCCAACTCAAAAGGTTCTGCCAAAAAGAAAAAAACTCTTTTCATTGCTAAAAAATTTCATACAAGCGTGCGGTGGCCAGTCTGCGTTCGGCAGTTACCAAATGCAAAGAAGAAAGAGGGAGAAAAGCAAATAAAGAAGCTATTGTTCGGAAGGTGGGTGAATCTCATCGTCAACGGCCATCTCGGCACTAGGTTCGACCTCGGCAACATCTTCATCATCACCACCTCCGGGATTCAGTGGTTGGTTGGGCAGCTTCATGTCATAGTGGAAATGATCAAGCTCCAACTCGGGGTGGTAGTACTTGACGTGCCCGATCGCCAGGGCATAAACCTCGTCTTGGGCCTCGATGACCTTGCCCATGCCAGCCTGCTTGATCTTCGTTATCTCAAGGGTGGCAGCCTTCTTCATCTCGCCCTCCCTCTTCAGGCTGGCATTGGCCTAGAAAGCTAGATCGGCCTGAAGAGCTTGGTTACGGGACTCGGCCGCCAACAACTTCAACTTGAGGTCCTTCATCTAGCGCTCATAGCATTGAGCATTCCTCACCTCCCTCTTCAGCTCCCAGTGATGCAGCTTCATCACCTGGGCACCCGCCATGCACGCCTATAGCCGAGAGAATAAGACTTAACAAAAATAAAATAGCAATAACAATCAAAGTGAAGAAGGAAAGCAGAACGGACTAATGATTACCTGCACGCTCGCCTGAGCCCACCTCATATAGCTGGAATCGATAGTATCGCACTCCATGGCTGCTGGTCCCGAGGCGAGGCGAGCTTCTCAATAACTTCGATCACCACAGGACCCTCGAACAAGGTATCGGCCACCCGAACAGCAGAGTCAGTGGCCCACGGTCGGAGCCCCGCTTTACCCAGGACCTCCTGGGACTCCAGATTGACGGGAGGGTGGCCACCCTTCAAAACCTCAGTAACCTTCAGGTTACTTGAGCTTGGGGCCATCTTAGAAGAGCTGGGAGTACGGGGAACCGCCCGAGTCTTCTATATCTTCGACCTCGGTTGGGAAGGTTCTTCGGAACCCCCCTAGGAAGAGACCTTCCCCTGCTTCTCCCTTTCGGCCTGATTGGCCTTCTTCTTCAACTTCAGCAAGACCCTCCTCTCTGTGATCTCTGTATCGTCCATATCTGCAAAAGAAAGGGGAGTGCATAAGACAAAGAAAATAACTTGAATAAAAAGGCAACGAAAGACATACTATAGTTAATGGGGCTCAGTCCGATCTGAGCTAGATGCCTCTCCGTCATATTCGGCCAACCAACGCTGCTGCCCGCACATATCCGGTCGATCTCCGCCCACTCCTCTACCGTCAGATCGGCCTTTCAGGGGCCCTTAAGACTGGGCCTGTAGAAGTTCCACTTTGTGGGTATCACCCAGGGTGTCTGACTCTGAACGATGAAGTATTTCCCCTTCCACCCCTTTATCGAGTCTGGGTAGTTATGAACGACCTTCTTTTCTTGGCGGGGCGAGATATAGTACATCCCTTCATACTCGCCCGATGAGCTGATGCCCAAAACAGCTTGGAAGTACTTCAATCTTAGCGCCCCCCCATCTCTTTGCAAAGCAGCATGAAACACAGAAGCTGCTTCCAATAGTTCGGACCGTATTGCATTGGAATCAACGATGCCCATGAAATGACCTTCTGGATGAAGGGGTGGACGGGCAAACGCAAGCCCGAGCTGAATGCATCCACAGGGAACACGCCGAAGCACGGTGCTAAGTTATCCGTGGATCGGAGCCCAGGGCTAGGGATCAACATCTCGTACTGTGGACCAATGAAGTAACTGGGTCGGATGACCGGAAGATCATTCGCTGTCAAAACAATTGGCATTTTATCCATTGAAATCTTCGTTCGACCTGGCGAAGATGGTTGCACACCATACCAGAATAATTCCTCGACGTCGTCCGGATACATTCTAATTGAGCTCGGCTGCCGAAGGACGGGAACGTCTAGCCTGATTTCTGGAGCCGTCTCATCCAGACTATCCGGTAAGGTCCACTTCATTTTCTTCCATCGGACACGGGGGCCCTTCGAGGGGGACGGCATTGCCAAAGGCGCCAGATTAGGATCCTCTACCAAGGGGTCGACCTCAACTGCCTCATCTTCCTCCACTCCTTCAACTACCTCGTCCTCATCCACTCTACCCACCACTTCATCACCCTCCTCCTCCATGCACACACTTCCATCCGAGTCGCTCGAATCCACTATGAAAGACTTTTTGCTGCGGAGCCGCTGGATGTCATAAAGCGTCTTCCTCGTCTCCGAAAACGTGGAGTCGGATAGACGTGGGTCATCGTAACGAATGGATGTGGAAGCTGACAAACCAGACTGAGTCATCGACATTATGAAATTACTAACCTGTTTAAGGTGTTGGAAAGTTGCCGAAAAGTTCATTGCCAGTGACTGCGCTGTGCTAGAGAGGAAAGCTTGGAGACTTAGAGAAAGAGAGAGAGCTAAAACAAAAAATGAGAAAGGTGGCGGGGGATATATATTAAACCCAGCGACTCCTCGATTTTTTGCAAAACCAGTAACTCCTCGATATCCACAAACATGATGTCAACATCACACGTGTCACTACAGGAGTAGTCCACGTGCAGCGCAACTCCTCTCCAAGTTCGTTTTTTCTCCATGTCCAAAATGCTCGAGCCCGCCAACAAAGAAACAAGCTTTTGATCAACCACCAAGGCTCGAGGCTCGGCTTGTGCCTCGAGCAGGCAGCAAGCTTTCTCCCAAAAAGCTCCTCTAAGCAAGGCCATCAGGATCGATGCTCGGCAGGTCCCTCGAGCAAGCAGCCAGCTTTCTCCCAAAAAGTGCCTAAAATCAGGGCCATCAGGCTCGACGCTCGACTTGTGCCTCGATCAGGCAGCCAACTTTCCCACTAAAAGTGCCTCAAAGCAAGGTCATCAGGCTCAACGAGCGGCATGTGCCTCAAGCAGGCAGCCAATTTTCTCATTAAAAGCGTCTCAAAGCAAGGTCATCAGGCTCAACGCTCAGTATGTGCCTTGAACAGGTAGCCAGCTTTCTCCAAAAAATTGCCTCAAAGCAAGGCAATGCCATTAGGCTCGGCGTCGGCATGTGCCTCGAGCAGGCAGCCAGCTTTCTCATAAAAATCACCTCAAGGCAAAGCCACCAGGCTCGACACTCGGCATGTGCATCGAGCAGACAGCCAGTTTTTCCCCAAAAAAAGTGTCTCAAAGCAAGGTCATCAGGCTCGACGCTCGGCATGTGCCTCGAGCCGGCAGCGAGCTTTCTCATAAAAATCACCTCAAGGCAAGGCCACCAAGCTCGACGCTCAGCATGTACCTCGAGTAGGAAGCAAACTTTCACACAGCCTCCTCGCTCAAAGTGCTGGCACCGACCCCTTAGCTCGGAGCTCGACACGTGTCTCGAGTAGGCACACAACTTCCTCTCAGAAAATGCCTCGCTCGAAGCGCTCAACACCGATCCCAAAGCTCGGAGCTCGGCACATGTCTCAAGCATGCACAGAGCTTCCTCTCAGAAAGTGCCCCACTCTAAGAGCTCGGTACCGACCACCTAATCGGAGCTCGGCACGTACCTCGAGCAAGCACGCAGCTTCCTCTCACAAAGCGCTTCACTCGAAGAGCTCAGTACTGACCCCTAGTCGAAATTTAGTTAATTATTTAATAATTAAAATAATTGTAAGTTAATTTGTAACTTGTAAGAGAGAGAGAGGATACTTAGTATCCTTTATGTATGCACTATGTATACGTACATATATTATGGTCAATCCAGCCTTGTATTTTTTACACCGTTAATCAAAAACTGCAATAACTTTGGGGTTATAGGAGGGAGAACCATAGAACCACAAAAAAGAAGAAGGTGAGCTGTAAATTGCTGTAAATTGGTAAAAACTGTGTAGAGATTAGTAAACTATACCGTTTTCTATATCAAGCTATCTCTATTTTTTATTTTTAATCATATTTGGTCACCACTATTATATATGAGTAATGTTACACCTATTATCAAATTCACTACATTTCTCTTCACTAGCTTAGGTGGCACATTACTATTGAAGGTTCCTACCACGTACTAACCTCCACTAATAGTATGCCACCTAAGGTAATGAAGAGAAAGGTAGTGGGTGTAGCATTACTCATTATATATACTAGTAATTTATACATACAATGCACGTCTTAATAAATATATATATTTTTAAAGTAAAAATTTCGATGTATTCTGGCCTCGAACCTAAGATATCTTTTATATTAGTTATGCTTGGACAATGCACGTCTTAATTTTTTTTTAATAAAAACTCTGATGTACTAAGGACTCGAACCTGAAACCTTCTTCATATTAATTATATACGTGTGTCACACGCATTGATAGATTGACAAATGACACTAAGGCCTTCACCCACTATAATAACTAGTAATTTACACTTGCGATGCACATTTTAATAAATTTATATTTTTTAAAGTAAAAATTTTGACTTAGTCTAGCCTCGAACCTGAGACCTCTTTTATATGCACGAACATGCACATTTTAATAAATTTTTTTTAAAATAAAATCTCTTACGTAGTGAGGAGCCGAACTTGAAACCTCAATCCACAGAATTGGTGAATGGCGTACTTAAGATGAGTTACAGGATATAATACTGGGTATTACTTAGCATTAGTAATTAGGTAGACCTACTTATCTGACTAGTACTAAAATATACAGACAGGTACGTATATAAAAAAGAATTCTCTCTGCTCAACTTCCAAAGTCATCAAGAGATAATTCATATGCTGTACATAAATTAAAGTGGCATTCTTTTGAATTCCCGAGGTCAATATAAAATTTTAATTTAGATAGTTCCAATCCATTCAAATAATATACATCGTATAATCCATCAACGCCCCAGTCTTTCGTTTTCTTCTTTTTGTATAGTTTTATTTAGGTTTTATCGATTGTATTTTTGCCATTCTTTTCGGTGTTTTACCTCTCATAAAACAGCTTACTGTACATTACTTTTGGAGTTATTATATGCTATTTTGGTGTGGCTGGAGTCGACAGACTTTATCCATTTTCATAAAAAATATACATCGTAGAATGCACGAATTAATTTATAAAAAAAAAAAAATTAAAGTAAGAACTATAAATTACACAGAGATGCATGTCTTAATAAAATATGATTATATATTTTAAAAAATAAATATGAAGACTATAATAGGAGAGTTGGAGTTGTATATGTATTGCACGTAAATAGGTAGATTTACCACTCCAACTCTTCCATAATAATAGTTATTATATATATTAATTATATTATATTATTGATAGATAGACAAATAAATAAATAGATAGTAATTTACACGTGTGATGCACATTTAATATATTAAAAAAAATTATTGTAAAAAGATTTGACGTAGTGAGAACACGAACCTGAGACCTCATATTAATTATGCACATGCAATGCACGCATTGGTAGATTTACAAATGACACCATGGCCTTCTCTCATTATAATATTATACTAGTAATTTACACATGTGATGCACGTCTTAATAAATATAGTTTTTTAAAGTAAAAATTTAGACGTAGTCTGGATTTGAACCTAAAATCTTCTTTATAATAGTTATGCACGTGTGTAGTATACGTTGGTAGATTTGCAAATGACACTAAGGTATTCTCCCATTATAATATTAGAGATTAGTGATTATATATTATATTATAGATAGATGGATTCATAGATAGATAATAATTTACACGTGTAATGTACATTTAATATATTTTAAAAAAATTAAAGTAAAAAATCTGATGTAGTGAGGATTCGAACCTGAAACTTCCTTCATATTAGTTATACACGTGCAGTGTACACGCGTTGCTAGATTTACAAATGACACTAAGGTCTTCTCCCAGATTATTAGAGATGATTGCTTACACCAAAGTTTAAATTTCAAGTTTATCATAATTATTTCTTTCATTAATAGACTGTAGAAAATTCACATCAAGTTGGACTTTATATATATCTCAAAACTCCTCAGAAATATATCTAGCTAAACCTTGGGTAGTCCGTCAAAGAGGAAAAACTAAAAAATTATAACAAGTGTAAATAAAATAAAATTTAGCTTAAATTTTGTTAAAATGAAGTTCTCGGACGGGTTCTCAAACTAGGACCTGGTCACAATATAATATATATTTGGAAGTTAAGAAATAATTTGTCTTTGATCATTAATTAAACAAGTTTGAATTCAAAAATAATGTTAGCTAGAAACGTTTTGCAGTGCTTCCCATTCCCCTCGCTTATAAAAACAACTTGTACAAACCCTAATAGCTACAAGAAATTCCGACTAGTCTACAAACTTGCCTTATTTTCCTTCAATCTTAGTTCTTTAAGATAAACTTAATTCAAAAGTTTTTGACAACCATATACACTGTTTGTAGATAATGGGTAGCGATGGTGATGCAACCATAAACTCATCACTTTCTTCACCGAGGAAGATGATCACAGTGTTAAGTATCGATGGAGGTGGTGTAAGAGGCATCATACCAGGAACCATCCTTGCCTCTCTTGAATCAAAACTTCAAGTAATTATCTATATATGCATTGTTACTATATCTTAGCTTGATGTTTAGTTAAGTACTTGCTAGCTAACTTTTTATATAAACTTTAGAATTTAGATGGCCCCGATGCAAGAATCGCAGACTATTTTGATGTTATTGCTGGAACTAGCACAGGCGGTCTAGTTACCTCAATGCTTACTGCTCCTAACAAGGATAATCGACCTCTCTTTGCAGCGACGGATATTAACAATTTCTATCTTGATAACTGCCCCAAAATCTTTCCTCAAAAAGAGTAAGTACAAAATGCAATACATCTCTTAATTATAAATATTTTTACGTAACTCTGGATCTATCAAGTATAACAAAGAAATGTTTACTTTTGCCAGGCGAGGAATCTTGACTTCAGCAATTAATTTGTTGTTAAGTGCAGTTAATGGGCCTAAATACGATGGTAAGTTTTTGCACTCCAAAGTGCAAGAATTACTTGGTGGCTTAAAACTTCATGAAACCCTAACCAATGTTGTAATCCCTACTTTTGACATCAAGCTCCTACAACCAACCATCTTCTCCACATTTGAGGTATGTATACAAAAATGTCATGTTTTGTTCCTTAGAAAACAGTCACAACTGCTCCTGCTCTGGGACTTAATAATCTTTCTTTTTCCTGCAATAATTTATAGGCAAAAAGTGAGCCATTAAAGGATGCCCTTCTATCAGATATTTGCATTGGTACTTCTGCAGCTCCGACTTATCTTCCCGGTCACTACTTTGAGACCAAAGACTCTAATGGAAACATTAGGCAATTTAACCTAATTGACGGTGGTGTGGTAGCAAATAATCCGGTAAATTTCAGTAACAACATTGAAATTTCAAAATTATGTCTGTATTTTTCTCAGATTTAAAAAAGTAGTTAGTAATATATATTCTTTCTTCATGTTTGTCTTGGTTATAGACATTAGCAGCCATAAACGAAGTAACAAAGTATTCTTTGAAGAGAAACCAAAATTTCTTTCCAATTAAACCGACAGATTATGGAAGATTCCTTGTCATCTCACTTGGCACCGGATCAGCAAAGATCCAACAGAAGTATAGTGCTCAGGAATCAGCCAAGTGGGGTTTACTCGGATGGTTGTTCAACAGGAATGACACACCTCTTGTTGACATATTTACACAGGGAAGTGCAGATATGATCGATATCCATGCATCTGTCGTTTTTCAAGCTCTCCGTTCTGAGAAGAATTATCTGCGTATACAGGTAAGTAACATATATCATATGCACTGTTTTTTTCCTCAGATCGATGATTTAATTAATTATTATTTATTTTAATTTTAATTTTAAATTGTTTTATTTTTGGTTTTATCTAGGATGATACGCTGGTTGGAAACACATCATCGACGGATATCTCGACGAAAGAGAATCTATTAGATCTGGTTCAAGTTGGGAAGGAGCTGCTAAGGAAGAAGGTTTCGAGAGTGAACCTAGAGACAGGCATGTTTGAGCCAGTTGAAGGGGAAGGAACTAATGAAGAAGTTCTCACGCACTTTGCAAAAATGCTCTCTAATGAAAGAAGGCAAAGGAATGGGAAGATGACCCTCTAAGAACTGATCACACTAGTCATTGATTAATATCAAAAATAAAGAATTGTTTGCAAGAGCAAATAACTTCGGGGTCCTAGCTATGTGTACTTAATATGTTTATTAATTCATAGGTTGTATTCATTTTCTCGAATAAATCTTGTTAAGTATTCAATTGTTATTTAGTATGAATTCGATTAACAAACAAGGGAGCTGTATGTTGCTTATTTGTTCATTTATGTTTAAAATTAATCATGGCTTTAGTCTGATTTTAAGTCTGAGTTCTTTTCATGAGAATCAACTGGTTTCCTTAGAGCTCACAACTTGCAAAAATGATACTATCCAATCTCTAATGTTCTACTTCTTGTTTTATTTTAGGGCAAAAACAAAAATACCGCCCAACGTTTGTCATGAGTACAAAATGCTCATATAACATTTGAAAAAATACATTATACTCATTCCTCCATTAACTTAACACATTCCGTTAAATATAAATTATTAAATTAGTGTTTTACCCTTACTCTTCACAATTAATCCCTTCTTCTTTCTTCCCTTTCTTAATTCTCCCACCTATCCTCTAAAACCCGATTCAATTTTAATTAAACCAAAGTTTCAAACATTAGATGACTCAATTAAAAAATTTATCAAAAATCAATTCAATTTCAACAAATAAGGCAAGAAAATTACGCTGAAATCGAAACTCATTTGGCGTCAGCTTCAAATATGTTGAAATCAAGCGAGAGAAAGAAACATATCAATATTGGATCGATTAGAATGTTATGTCGGTCATAAAAAATAGAATGGAGTTATGTGGTGGAGAGTTAGAGTAAGGAAATAATACAGTTATTGTTTAACCTTTGAAAATAATACAATTAATAAATAATTTGAGATGAGTGACTCGTATAACTTAAAAAAAAGAAAATGTAAAATATCTTCTCAAGAATAGAACTATACAACTTTGGAAAATAAATATAAGAAATTAATTGACTGATTAATTAACTAAAAAAGATCAATTTAAGTCTTTATTTCTAGTCAATTATTTTAAAAAAGAACAAGATTTAAGAAACAACATTGAACAATATTATGAAACAAAACGATATATATTTCATTTTTAAAAATCAAGACATTAAACATAAATCAAGAAAAATTAAAATAAAATCCAAATGACTTTTTCCCACTTCTGGAAAGAAAAAAGAAACAGAAGAAAATTAAATAATATAGTTGAAGGTACCTTCATCGTTTTCTCATCTAGAACAATGTCCATGTGATTGGTAATAATGTTTTCTCGTACGCCATCATTCTCATCAGTGGCCGAATTGGATCTTAACGAGTTCCAAGTTGGACGGAAAGTGACAACTGCCCTAACATTTTTGTTTTTTTTAATTTCTTTTTTGTTCTGAGATCTGATTCGATTAATGGTGGTGGAAATATGAGTCTTGGACTAAAAGTAAACTTGAACACCTGCTTGCGACCAAAGTGAACCTTAAAACGGGTTAATGTGTCTTGATTTGATAG
Organism: Hemerocallis citrina; assembly: GCA_017893485.1. Taxonomy (NCBI): domain Eukaryota; kingdom Viridiplantae; phylum Streptophyta; class Magnoliopsida; order Asparagales; family Asphodelaceae; genus Hemerocallis; species Hemerocallis citrina. The sequence continues at coordinate 156,508 of JACEHZ010000570.1, forward strand.
GAAGAAAGAAGAAGGGATTAATTATGAAATGGTAAGGGTAAAACAATAATTTAATAATTTATATTTAACATAATCGGTTAAGTTAATAAAGGAATTGGTATAATGTATTTTTTCAAACATTATATATATGGACATTTTGTATTCAGATCAAACGTTGGGGATACTTTGGTGTTTGCCTTTTATTTTATGAGTAGTTCAATTGTTAGTACTATTTGTATGACACCATTAATGTTCCATTAATATATGATGCAGTATGACTACCAATTAAATTAAATTATCATAGTTTAGTTGCACTAGTATAACAAACAATGATTTAACCTATAGCTAATTGCATTATTAAATTTTTTTCTATAATTGCTAGTTGCGTTATATATATATCATAGTCTATTATTACATATATTTTTAAAGATGAAAGTTAGGCAGAAAAATAGCTTATAACTATTATCAGTTCTTATTTAAGAAAAGTCATCGTTAGTATTCACAATCCATTTTGGACAAAGAAAAGCTAGGAAAAGATCAAACCAATAGCACAAGCGCAACGACAAAGTCGTTGAAGAAGACAATATTAGAGACCCTAGCTAAAAACTTCTCAATGAGTGAGACTTATTAAATCGAAATCCAAAAGCTCTTAAGTTTTAGTTTGTTTCCAAACTCTAGTTCAAAAACATGTAACTTAGACCTAAACTGGTCTATCGATAAGAAATTAGATTAGAGAGCTTCTTTCTTTCTATATATGTTCCTTTTCTATATATGTTCCTTTTCATGGAAATTGCAGTAGGAAGGACCTATGGAATCTACGGACCTATTTTTAATTTTCTATAGTTCAATGTTTGATACGACTTAGCTTATAAATATTTAGAGAAAGAATTAAAGGATATCACGTATGTCTCTTTAATTTTTTAGGGAAATTAACACTTAATTTGACTATTTATGTGAGCTATATTGTGCTTTTGATTCCATGCACATATTGGGTAATATTTGTTGGTAGAAGGAGAGATCATCAATGTCATATTATTTTAATCAGTTAGCGAAAAGCATAGAATATATATGAACAAATATAGAATATATATGAACAAATAATTTTCCCTGATTTCAACCTATGAGCACTACAAAACGCACAAGCTTTACCGGCGTTTTTTTGCACCTTTACCGGCGTTTATAAACGCCGCTGTAGATACCACCAGCGTTTTATAAATCGCCGGTGCAAGTGTCGCTGAATCGCGCGTCGTTGTAGCTTAGGGACATTCACCGGCGTTTTTTACGACCGCCGGTGTAGGTTAAAACTATACCGGCGGTCGCAAAAACGCCGGGGAATGTGTGTTTTCATTTGGTAATGCTGTTTTTGGCCATTACCTACACCGGCGTTCTTAAACCGCCGGTAAAGGCTGTTAATTTTTTCTGAAAGCTACATCGGCGCTTTTAAAAACGCCGGTGTAGCTATATATTTTTTTTTTTTTTTTAAATTTAAAATAAAAAAATTAAAGAAAAAAAAAAGAAAAATTGCCCACTCTTGCAATCAAATTGAACACAAAATCATGATGTTACCAAAATTTTCATTTTCTTTAACTGTAAAAGAAAATGAAAATTTTCAGTATCTAAGCATGTTTGTCTATTAATTCTTCATCCCAACTAAATCATGATGTTTCCGGCTCAAAGAGAAACCTGCACACATGTTTGTTCAGCCCAATTCTTGTACAGATTTGGATTTTGGTATACAGCATCCTTAGATGACAGTTAACCCATTTTGGTAAAAAAAGCATGCTAAGATGACAATCAGATGGCTAATATCCAGCATCTTTAACAGTGAAAGAAAATGAAAATTTCCAGTATCTAAGCATATTTGTCTATTAATTCTTCATCCCAACTAAATCATGATGTTTCCAGCTCAAAGAGAAACCTGTACACAGGTCTGTTCAGCCCAATTCTTGTACAGATTTGGATTTTGGTATACAGCATCCTTAGATGACAGTTAACCCATTTTGGTAAAAAAAGCATGCTAAGATGACAATCAGATGGCTAATATCCAGCATCTTCAACAGTAAAAGAAATGAAAATTTCCAGTATCGAACCATGTTTGTCTATTAATTCTTCATCCCAACTAAATCATGATGTTTCCAGCTCAAAGAGAAACCTGCACACAGGTCTGTTCAGCCCAATTCTTGTACAGATTTGGATTTTGGTATACAGCATCCTTAGATGACAATTAACCCATTTTGGTAAAAAAGTATGCTAAGATGACAATCAGATGGCTAATATCCAGCATCTTCAACAGTAAAAGAAATGAAAATTTCCAGTATCTAAGCATGTTTGTCTATTAATTCTTCATCCCAACTAAATCATGATGTTTCCGGCTCAAAGAGAAACATGCACACAGGTCTGTTCAGCCCAATTCTTGTACAGATTTGGATTTTGGTATACAGCATCCTTAGATGACAGTTAACCCATTTTGGTAAAAAAAGCATGCTAAGATGACAATCAGATGGCTAATATCCAGCATCTTCAACAGTAAAAGAAATGAAAATTTCCAGTATCTAAGCATATTTGTCTATTAATTCTTCATCTCAACTTTGCCAATGATATTTCCGGCTCAAAGAGAAACCTGCACACAGGTTTGTTCAGCCCAATTCTTGTACAGATTTGGGAATTCTGAAGATTTTAGATCCAGGATGACAAATTTTGATTGGGCTTTGATTGGAGATTCTAGTCATAGATCGATTCTTTGGAGACCGACTTTGTAAAAAAAATGCAATTTGGAAGTATGCGGGTACATATTTTTTGGATCACCAAAACTCCCATTTTTATTGAAGAAAAATAAGAATAGGGCTCATATCAAGTGTAGTTTTAAGGAAGTGTCATCGTGAAAGGAAACCAAATATAGAAGCCAGAAAGAGGAATGGTAGAGAATGAGGATACACCAGGCTAACATAGCGGCATTTTCCTCATCTCTCTCTCATCCCTTCTTTCTCTTCAGCAAACGCACAAAAAGAGACATCAGCAACAACAGCAAGAGCGACAAGAACAATAATAATAATAAATTATTATGAACGATATGTCTCTATATGGGTTTCCAGATCTCTACTCCAATACATCTCTTTCTAATCACAGCCCAATTAAGAACATAGACGACAGTCACAAAATAATCCAATCAAAGCCCAATCAAAATTTGTGATCCTGAATCTAAAAACTTCAGAATTCCCAAATCTGTACAAGAATTGGTCAGAACAAACCTTGTGCAGGTTTCTTTTGGAGCCAGAAACATCATTGGCAAAGTTGGGATGAATAATTAATAGACAAACATGCTTAGATACTGGAAATTTTCATTTCTTTTATTGTTGAAGATGCTGGATATTAGCCATCTGATTGTCATCTTAGCATGTTTTTTTACCAAAATGGGTTAACTGTCCTCTAAGGATGTTGTATACCAAAATCCAAATATACAATACATGAAGGCAATTTAATTTTCGTGCTACAACTATATTTGAAATGTAGCACAAGTGAAATTTTGTACTCAGGCAATTTGGCTCCAAATTATCCCTATTAACAACCCAGCTCAGAAATTATCGCATTCTTCTCTTTCAAACCCAAATTGTTCAATGGTCATACCTAGTAATACCAATCTCAAGAACCAATCTCAAGAATCTCAAGAACCAATCTTAAGTAGCAAGCTAAATTAGAGAGTTGGGAAAAATTGTAGAACCAATCTCAAGAACATACTAACTACATCATACCTAGGGTTTGTGTAAAAAAAGCAGAAATAAAAATTTTTAAAATAAAACAATTCAGAAATTTCAAGAACAAACCTAGGGTTTGTGTCAATTGAAGGAGCGACGGCAGAGGAGGGGGGCGACGAGGGGGGGAAAGGGCGACGGCGGGGAGGGGGCGGCGATGGGGGAAGGGTGGTGACGATGCGAGTGAGAGAGAAAGAGGGTTGGGGAGGGTTGCAGCGACGACGAGAGTGAGAGAGTGGACGACGGAGGACGACGGAGGACGACGGAGCACGGGGATGACGACGGAGGGCACAGCGATGGCGGGCAAGGCAGAGGCGGGAGAGCGCGAGGGAGAGGGGAAAAAAATTTGGGTTTTTTTTGAATGGTATAGGGTTTGGGGGAAATTTATTCCAAACCCTATACCGGCGTTTGTAGTTAAACGCCGGTGAATATGGCCTTCACCGGCGTTTTAATATAAAACGCCAGTGAATACCATAATTCCCCGGCATTTTATAGCGGCCGCCGGTGTATAACCATCCAATTTGACGCCCCATTCCTGGTCTCTTCCTACCCCGACATTTCTAGCAAAATGCCGGAGAATATACGCCGGTAAATCCATCGTCTGTTGTAGTGGAGAAAAGTGAAAACAGTGCCATCCAAGTGCAGCAGATGCGCAAACACTAGTAGAGGTGCAAATCTTGGACTCATCCTCTTCAAGAGATTCTTAAAGATCTGTATCTGTTGTGAGGTAGTTAGAATCTGAAAGAAAAACCAACTAATTGATCATAATATAATCACAATATAATCAAGATTGTTGTAATTGTTAAATAAAAATAAGATGGAGCTGATCCAGTCATGATCTAGCCTATACTAGCAACCTAATATCTTTCTTTTTTTTAATCGTTAACGGTGAGTCAAAATCCACCCGCGTTTCAATAAAAAGAGAACGAACCATACAACCAAAAGATGGAGTATAAAGTTGGATGCTACTTGTTTTTTAGTGTGGAGGCAACGGGTGTGAGTTCTTGTATTTTTGTGAAGCGGAATAGGCTGATCTCGATCGTGGCTCGGGACGGTTCTTTGAGGTCGGCTCAGAAGAGAGGCTGATAGCTGGGTCGGGAAACTGGAGCTCGGTCAGTAGGCTTGGAGCTCGATCGACCGGAGTACCTACAAAAGGCCTAGAAATACCGAGAGAAGTCCCGGCAACAGGCCCTCCGACGGTCTAGCCAGTCACTGAAATAGTAAAAGTAATTAGGTTTCAGGTCGAGAAGATTAATTACCTTTTGCAGTGTGGAGGGGGTCTGGTATTTATAGGCAGGGATAAACGGGTCTGGAACCATAACGGACCGGATCGGACCGGTTTGCTAGTAGGCCTGAGGTGGTAGAAGCCCGTAGAACTTTGTTGACTCGATGATCTGGGATGAGCGAAATCTGAGGAAATTTGAAGGCCCTGATTGGGCCACGTCATCTATACCTTATCATAAGCCTCCTACTCCTGGAGGGCTGTGTAGGCCAGCCGTGCAGGAGTAGTTTGTCTCTGTGGAAAGAGCGGAGGGGAGTATTTTGCGAAAATTAGTTGTTTGAGTCCCTGAGAAGTGTTTGGGGTTTCTCTGAATCGACCGCAATATAGGCCGAAGGTCGAGGGCCGAGCTTGGACGATAGATGCCGAACGTCGAGCTTGTGGGATTGGCGTCGAGCGCTACGAGGGTCGATCTTGAGGAGAAGTTGATTGGGTGCACGAAGTCAATGCCAAGATCCGAGCTTGGAGGGTTGGCTCAGAGCGCCTCGAGTGAGGCAATTTTGGCGAGGAGTTGAGTGGGTGCTCGAAGTCAATGCCGAGCTCCGAGCGCCTCGAGTGAGGCAATATTGGCGAGAAGCTGAGTGGGTGCTCGAAGTCAATGCCGAGCTCAGAGCTAGGAGGGTCAGCTCCAAGTGCCTAGCGTGAGGCAAATTTGGCGAGAAGCTGAGTGGGTTCTTGAGGTCAATGCCGAGCTCCGAGCTTGGAGGGTTGGCACCGAGTGCCTCAAGTCAGGCAATTTTGGCGAGAAGTTGAGTGGGTGCTCGAGGTCAAAGCCGAGCTCCGGGCGCCTCGCGTGAGGCAATTTTGGCAAGAAGCTGAGTGGGTGCTCGAAGTCAATGCCGAGATCCGAGCTTGGAGTGTCGGCTTCGAGCGCCTCACGTGAGGCAATTTTGGCAAGAAATTGAGTGAGTGCTCAAGGTCAATGCCGAGCTCCGAGCTTGGAGGGTCGGCTCTGAGCGCTTCGAGAGAGGCAATTTTGGCGAGAAGCTAAGGGGTTGCTCGAAGTCAATGCCGAGCTTCGAGCTTAGAGGGTCGGTGCCGAGCGCTCCGAGTGAGGCAATTTTGGCGAGAAGTCCGGGTCGATGCTCGCAGTCCATGCCGAGTGCCGAGCGCTGAGCCTTAAGCTTTTGAGGAAATTTTGAGAGAAAGCCAGGTGGGTGCGCGCAGCTCATGCCGAGCGCTGAGCATGGAAGCCTTGAGCTTTTGAGGCAACTTTGAGAGAAAGTTAGGTGGGTGCTCATAGTTCATGCTGAGCTCCGAGCCTGAAAGCCTTGAGCTTTTGAGGCAACTTTGAGAGAAAGCCAGGTGGGTGCTCACAGTTCATGCCGAGCACCGAACCTGGGAGCCTTGAGCTTTTTGGAGCAACTTTGAGAGAAAGCCAGGTGGGTGCTTGCAGTTCATGTCGAGCACCGAGCCTAGGAGCCTCAAGCTTTTGAGGCAACTTTGTGAGAAGCCAGGTGTTTGCTCGCAGTCCATGCCGAGCGCCAAACCTGTAAGTTTCAAGCTTTTGAGGCAAATTTGTGAGAAAGCTATGTGGGTGCTCGCAGTCCATGCCGAGTGCCGAACGGCAGAATGCTTGAGCTTTTGAGGTAACTTTGAGAGGATGCCAGGTGGGTGCTCACAGTTCATGCCGAGCGCCGAACCTGGGAGCCTTGAGCTTTTTGGAGAAACTTTGAGAGAAAGCCAGGTGGGTGCTCGCAGTTCATGTCGAGCACCGAACCTAGGAGCCTCAAGCTTTTGAGGCAACTTTGTGAGAAGCCAGGTGTTTGCTCGCAGTCCATGCCGAGCGCCAAACCTGTAAGTTTCAAGCTTTTGAGGCAACTTTGTGAGAAAGCTATGTGGGTGCTCGCAGTCCATGCCGAGTGCCGAACGGCAGAATGCTTGAGCTTTTGAGGTAACTTTGAGAGAAAGCCAGATGGGTGCTCGCAGTTCATGCCGAGCGCTGAGTAGCAGAAGCCTTGAGCTTTTGAGGAAACTTTGAGAGAAAGCCAACTGGGTGCTCGCAGTTCATGCCGAGCGCCGAGAATGGAAGCCTTGAGCTTTTGAGGCAACTTTGAGAGAAAGCCAGGTGGGTGCTCGTAGTCCATGCCAAGCGCCGAGCTTGGAAGCGTTAAGGTTTTTTAGGAAACTTTGAGAGAAAGCTAGGTGGGTGCTCGCTGTTCATGTTGGGTGTCGAACATGGGAGCCTCGAGCCTTTGAGGCAACTTTGTAAGAAAGCCAAGTGTTTTCTCGCAGTCCATGCCGAGCACCGAACCTAGAAGCCTCGAGCTTTTGAGGAAACTTTGTGATAAAGCCAGGTGGGTGCTTACAGTCCACGCCGAGCGCCGAGCCTGGAAACCTTGATCTTTTTGGGGAAACTTTGAGAGAAAGCTAGGTGGGTGCTCACAGTTCATGTCGAGCGTCGAACCTGGAAGCCTCGAGCTTCTGAGGTAACTTTGTGAGAAAACCTGGTGTTTTCTCACGGTCCATGCCGAGCACCAAACCTGGAAGCCTCGACCTTTTGAGGAAACTTTGTGAGAAAGCCAGGTGGGTGCTCACAGTGCATGCCGAGCGCCGAGCCTGGAAGCCTTGAGCTTTTTGGGGCAACTTTGAGAGAAAGCCAGGTGGGTGCTCGCAGTTCATGCCGAGCGCCGAACCTGGGAGCCTCGAGCTTTTAAGGAAACTTTGTGAGAGATCCAGGTGGGTGTTCACAGTCCATGCCGAGCACCGAGCGGTAGATGCCTTGAGCTTTTGAGTCAACTTTGAGAGAAAGCCAGGTGGGTGCTCGCAGTTCATGCCGAGCACGTGCTTGGAAGCCTTGCTTCGTTGTTTGGCATGTCCGAAGTACACGTTGGGCTCCGAGCATTTGGGACTTGCGACTTTGGGTTGTATGAGGGCCAACAAGGAAGTGACATGTGTGATGCTGATGTCACCCTGCTTTGGGGGTTTCGAGGAGTCGCGGAGTTCACTATTTATCCCCTACCCCTCCCCCCACTTCTTACCTTTGCCTTCTCTCTCCAAGCTCCCGAATTTTTCTCTCCTAGTGCATTTTAGTCACCGGCGGTGAATTTTCCGGCACCTTCCCGCACTTCGAATCAGGTTAGTTCTCTTTCAATTATGTTAAGGGCTCAGTCTGGTTCGTCCGCCACTACCTCAGGTCGGAATAAGGGCCTCCGTGCCTCCGACTCAACATCATGGGAGTTCGAGAAAGAGGTTCATGACGTGGTGCCGAGACGCAGCAGGAGGCCCATCGTGGTAGAGTCGAGCGACTCGGAAGGGGACGCACCCAGGGTAGAAGGTGGTGAAGAGGTCGAGGTTAGTGAGCGTGGTGAAGAGGGGGTTGTAGTGGTCGAGGGGGTGAGGAACGTAGGGATGACACTTCGTCAGAGGACAATGATTTGGGCCCTTTGGCGACGCCCTCTCTCCCGAGGCTATGAGTTTGGCAGAGGAAAATGAGGTGAATTATGCCGAACAGCCCGGATGAGACAGCCCTTGTAGTTGACCTTGAGGTCCTATTTGAAGTTCGGCTGTGCACAATCCGAAGGCATCCGGAGGATGTTCAGGAGTTGGTCCGATATAAGGGTGGTGTTGACGATGAGGAGGTGGAGGCTTCCTCACCTGCTAGGCATAAGATATCCATGGACAAGATACCAACTGTCCTAACCGTGGACGACATCTTTGTTATTCGGGCAAGCTACTTCATCGGTCAAGTGTATGAGCAGCTTATCCCCAGCCCCGGGGTCTACCCTATGGATAAGTTAGCACCCTGCTTCTGCATGTTTCCGGTGGATGCCTTCATCTCGGGCTTGCGACTTTCGCTCCATCCGTTCATCACGAAGGTCTTGAATTGGGCGTCGCTATGACCGATGCAGTACGGGCCCAATTTTTGGAAGCAACTTGTGTGCTACATGCTCCTTTGCATGGAGCGCGGGGGGGGGGGGGGGGGGGGGGGGGGGTCCGACCGAGGCTGAAGTACTTCTGGGCGATCCTAGAGCTTAGCTCGTCTAGCAAATTCGAAGGGATATACTACATCTCGCCACGCTGAGGGAGAAGGGTTGTACACGGGCACCCTGATTCTATCAAACGGTAGAAGGAGAAATACTTTGTCGTCCGGAGCTTGGCCCTATGGGTGATACCCATGGCTTGAAAGTTTTACAAGACCAATCTGAAAGGCCCCCGCAAGTCTGATTTGACGGCCAAGGAATTGGCAGATGTTGAGAAGATATGTTCGGGCAATAACATCGGTTGGCCGAACGTGACAGAGAGGCACTTGGCTCGAATCGGACTGAGTCCCACTCCTATCAGTATGTTTTTTGTCTTGTCTTCTTTCAAGTTTTTCTGTTGTCTTATGAGATTTTCATTTCTACAGATATGGACAATTCGGAGATCAAAGAGAGGAGGGCCATGTTGAAGAAGAAGAAAGCCGAGAAGGCCGATCGGGCCGAGCACGGGAAGCGCGGCAGAGCCCCTTCCGAGGTGGTTGTGGAGGAATCTCCCTAACTGATGCCGAAGAAACACAAGTCCACTAAATCGATCCCCAGCTCCAGTTGCCAAAAAGTCACCGACGTGGTGAGGGGCGGCTTCCACCGGTCGATCTTTCGGTTGAGAAACTCGTGGGTGAGGCGAGGCTCTGACCATGGGCCCCGGACTAGGCCATCATGGTCGGGGACACCCTATCAGATGGTGCCATGGCCATCGAGATGGTGGAGAAGCTCGCTCCATCGCGAGACCGGAAGGCCCGGGAGTGTGACACAGTTGAGTCCAGCTACATGAAATGGGCTCTAGCCAGTGTCTAGTAACCTTCGTTCAGCCATGATTCTATTGTTGTTTATTTTTGCGTTAAGATATTCGAATAGGGTTAAGTTGTTTTCCTCGTCTGTAGGCATGTGTGGAGGGCGCTCAGCTGATGAATTTGCAGGAGAAGGAGCGGAGAAACGTGGTTCAGAATGCTCAGCGCTATGAGCGGGAGATGAAGGAACTCAAACTCGAGAAGACGGCGCTCGAGGGCCAGATCCAGGCTCTTCGAACCGAGCAGACGACCAGGATGATGCCCACCTGAAGCAGCTGGCCAAGGTGAAGAAAGAGGCCTAGTGGAAGGTGAAGAAGATCAAACAGGCCGGGATCAACAAGGTCGTTGAGGCCCAGGACGAGGTCTACGCCGTGGCGATGCAGCACGTCAAGTATTACCACCCGGAGTTAGACCTGAGCCGCTTCCATTATGACCTGGAGTTTCCTGAACTCCTGTTGACCCCCACGGGTGGTGGTGATGATGATGGTACGAGAGCCGACCCCAACCCTGACACTGAAGGAAACGATCCCAACCAGGATGCTGAGGAAGCCGACCCCAACTAGGAGTTACCGGTCGAAGAAGAGGTGGGGGCAGTAGTAGTTCTTTTTCTTGTTTTCCATTTAGTAACAGTCGTACGCGAACTGGCCACCGCATTTTGTAAAAATCAATTTTTGATCAATGAAAAATGTTCTGGCTGAACCTCTTTGCCTTGCACCCTATTTTGAATTGGGTTTTGGCCAAGTGTTGTTTTGGATTGAGTTTTTGCCAAATTTAATGGCTCGAAGTGATATTTCTCTGTTTGTTGGTCAGATTAGAGTGAGTCCCAGGGTAAACCTTGGTGGTGTGGAGATGAGTCGGCTAAGGGGTAAGATTTCGGCCCTGGAGTTTACTCTGACCCGATGCCGTAATGAGGCTCGCGACCGAGAGTCTACTGTCCAACACTTTATGGACAAGTCGAAAGGACTTAGCTTGGAGCTAGCATGATTAAAGAAGTTGATATCCGATCGTGACTTGGATAGTGCAGAAGCCCTGTTCTCGATGGCTAGTACTTTCGCTCGGCAACCGTCATCTGAGTCCTTTCTTCGCGAGGTTATTGTGGAGAAAGAGTTAGAGGTGCAACGGTGTAAGATAATGCTCGGAATGTCTTGGTCTGGATCCTTCTTGGTGGTATTCGTCCATTGGTCGAAGCTTCAGTGCCGACCCCGATGATCGGTCTGGCGAGGCCTTGTGGCGCACAGAGCTCGGTCACATGTAGGACTACCTTGGCGACTCCAAGCGATCTAGCAAAGGAGCCGACTCGCTCGGCTGGCCTTGAACTTGTCTGTACCAACCTTGTTGCTCCGAGAGGGGAGCCCTAGGCCGAGTTTGAGTGATGTAATAAAGTCTTTCTTTGTAACGATGCATTTTCTTTATTGGGATAATAATGAGAAGACGATTGCTTAGCTTTGTCCTGTTCTTTTTCTCTGTTGTTTAATTCTGATATCCGAAGGCAAATCCTCGGTGTTTGGGCCTAGTTGAGGGATTGAGAAATGTGTTCGAAGTGCAAGCCGAGTGGTAAGGATGTGAGTGATTGAAGAACCCCTCGAAGGAGGGTCCGTGCTGAGGGCTAGGAGTTAGAGGGATTGAGAAATTCCTCGTGGGTGTTCGAAGTCCAAGTCGAGTGGCAAGGACGTGAGGGGTTGAAGAACCCCTCGAAGGAGGGTTCGAGCTGAGGTCTAGAAGTATGAGGGATTGAGAAATCCCTCATGGGTGTCAAAGTCCAAGCCGAGTGGCGAGGACGTGAAGGGTTGAAGAACCCTTCGAAGGGTAATCCGAGCCGAGGGCTAGGAGTTTGAGAGATTGGGAAATTCCTTGTGGGTGTTCGAAGTCCAAGGCGAGGGTTGAGGATGCAATGGGTTGAAGTACTCCTTAAAGGGTGGTCCTAGCCGAGGGCTAGGAGTTTGAGGGATTGAGAAATCCCACGTGGGTGTTCGAAGTCCAAGTTGAAGGGCGAAGACGCAAGGGGTTGAAGTACCCCTCAAAGGGTGGCCCGAGCCGAGGGATAGGAGTTTGAGGGATTTAGAAATTCCTCGTGGGTGTTCGAAGTCCAAGCCGAGGGGTGAGGACGCGAGGGGTTGAAGAACCACTCGAAGGAGGGTCCGGGTCAAGGGCTAGGAGTTTGAGGATTTTGTTTCGTTCCAACAATGTTTTCAAAAAGAACAACTACTTTTATACCAAGTACATTTGTTTACAAGAGAAATGGCGCATAGCGCTTACAATAGTGGACTCTCCCTCACTTTTCCTCCTAAAACTTGATGAGGTGCTCTGCGTTCTAGGGCCTTTTAACCATCTCTCCCCCTAGGTCTTCGAGTTTGTATGTACTCGGTCGTACCACTTGGGAGACCTTATATGGGCCCTCCCAATTGGGGGCGATCTTGCCTCTAGCTGTGGGCTGGGAGATTGCTAGTTTTTCGAGTACGAGGTCCCCTTCCTTGATGTTGGTCAGCTAGAACTTTTTGTTGTAAATCCTTTCAACTCGTTGTTGATATGTGGCCCGTCGCTGGTGGATCTTTCTCGTAACTCGTCAATGAGTTCGAGGTTTTCCCTAAGGTCGCTCAAGTTTGATTCTTCGTTGAATCCCATGTACCTCGGCGAAGGAAGGCCAACTTCCAGAGGGATGACCACCTCGATTCCATATGCCAGGTTGAACGGAGACTCGACGAGAGGAATTCTCTTGGTTGTCCGGTGTAAACAGAGGACACTTGGTAGCTCTTCAACCCATAAACCCTTGGGTGATTGATCCAACCGTTTCTTGAGGCCCTCGAAAATTTGACAGTTTGTGTTTTCTGCTTGGCCGTTCGACTGGGGATAAGAGATTGATGAGAAGTACTGCTGGATGCCGAGGTCTTCACAAAACTTCCAGAAATTCATGCCGGCGAACTGGGTTCCATTATCGGTGACTAGCACATGCGGGATCCCGAAACGACAGACTATGTGTTTCTAGAAGAACTATTGAGTCTGATGTTCGGTGATCGTAGTCAGGGGTTCCGCCTCGACCCACTTGGTAAAGTAGTCGACGGCCATGATGAGGAACCGACTTTGGCCAGTAGCCGGTGGGAAAGGGCCGACCAGGTCCATCCCCCACATAGCGAAGGGAGTAGGACTGGCTAGCAACTTTAGCTCGACTTGTAACACCCCACAAAATTGCATATATCTATTTTGCATTATAATCCGTGCACAGTTGAGAATTTCACGTGATTATGTATTTTTCATGATTATTATTCTTAATTGGGGAATTTTCATATATATTATATATTCAGAACCCGATGAGGTATATTCGGGATATCTTCTAAATTAAATTGTGTGTATTGTTCGGATTGTTTAAACGAACAAATATTTTGAGAAATAATATTTTTATAAAATATATTCTTATGTTTTACAAATAAATATTTTTATTCGTATGTATGTATATTATGATTGGATTATATATGATACATATACATGATTACTTGTATGTATTTTATATGTATATGTATATGTATGTATTTATATATATTTGTACGTATATATATATATATATATATATATATATATATATATATATAATTGACTTATAATGAATTGAATTTTATACTTGAATATACCTATATGTGTGTGTAAATGTGTGTAAGTGTACATATAAATGTGTATGTATATATGTACACATATAAATATACTATGTGGGTGTAGAAGAATCACACACAATACCCCCTCACCCTCTCTCTTTTTCTTCTCAATCCTTCCACCGACCTTCCCCATCATCATTTTGGGCAGCCAAAACCCAATCCTCCATTCCCCTCTCCATCTCCATCTCATCTCCTCTCAATCTCATCTCATTTCACTCATAAAAACCATCCTCTACTTCACCTTCTTCTACTTCTTTATTACTCAAAAGCAAATGAAAAGAGTGAGATAAAGGAAAAAGAGATTGAAAGAGTAAGAAATCAAATAGAGAGCTTTAATTCTTTTGTAGGGTTCCAATCATCAAAGGAGAAAGAGGCGGAACAAGATTGGAGCAAGTGAAGCAAATGGGTCTTCATTCTTCATTGGTGGGTGTTTTCCAACTCTAAATTAGTATATAAAAAAAAATTTGTGTGTGAAAATTGGTGTGTAGTAGTACCTAAGAGGGTATGATTACCATGTATAATTGTTTGATATGCTAGTGTTGCTCCTGGATTTGGTGTAGGGGCAATAGAAAGAATTTGTAGGTTCGTGGAAACTCGAACGGATAGAATCCTACTTCTTCCTTGTTGAGGTTGACTCCTTGGTACTCCCACGGACCTGTACAAACGTTCGAAACACCGGGATGGATCCCGGCGACGAACCCTCCGACGCTCTTGTCAATACCAGAAAAAGTAATAGGAAAGAGCTTAAGTGCACAAAAAGTGATTACCTGTGGTAGTTGGAGGTAGGGGCGTATTTATAGCCGCCATGGGATCTGTTTCGGGATAAGAACGAATCCCTACTTCCCGGAGTGACTGGATTGAAGTGGTTGTAACCACCTCCAGCGGATAAGGACGAACTAGGATCTCCTCCTATCCTGTTTGAACTGGTCCGTAAAGGTTTTGGACCCGTTCATAGCTGAAAAGATTCGTTCAAGGGTTGGCCGGTCCAAGAGGAGAGACCCGGTTCCTAATTCGGACCCGTCGTAGGGGAAATTACCATCTTGCTCCTGCGACTTTAAGATTCGTGTCCACTTTGAACAGTTCTGATTTACCCCCATTTTTAGCCATATCACGAGCCCCCCACACCCCAAGACTATGCGTTACAACCTTGTGGGAGTAGTTTTGTTGTTCTAATGGCGTATAGGGTTTTACCGGAGTTCTCAAAGGGTGGTCGAATCTTGCCTGAGGGGTGACGGTGCTTTTCTGAGCTGGTAGCATGCTTAAAGTTGCTTCTTGGTTCCTCTAGATTTTTGGTGATTTTCTCGATTTTTCAACTATTTTTCGGACCATTTATCCAGTTTTGCGAAGCAATGATTTATTTTTCAGGAGCACTAATTAATTGTTCCAACTAATAATTTTTTACCCAGGGGCTCAAAAACACTCCCCCGAATTTATAATTATTTTTTAGAATTTTTACTTAATTTTCCTGAATTTGTGGGCATTTTCGCAATTTTTAAATAAATAATCGGAATTAATAATTTAAAAAAATAATTTTAATCACCTACTATTTATGACGTGGCCGAATCTGGACCGTCCATCAGCTAGGGGCGCAAAGATTTGGGTGATCTGACGGTCGTGAAGGAAGCGAACTTTGCCCATGTGGAGGTCAGTGGCAATCGACCTCGGGGCGTTCGTCGAGGTCCAGGGGAACGACATGTGGCATGTGGGCCCCTGGCTGTTCTTGCATTCAAGCATCGGTGGCAAGCACTTTAGAAAGCTTGCCGAAGTCTGAGAGAGCGACACGTGGCATTTGGGCCCCTCCTCTTTGCCTTCTGTATGTTAGTGGCATTTAACTTTGGAAAGCGTGCCGAGGTCCGTAGGGGCGACACGTGGTAGGTGGGCCCCTGGCTATTCTCATGTCCAGGCATCGGTGGTAATCGACTTCGAAACCTCTGTCGACGAATGAGCGAGCGCCACGTGGCCTATGGGACCCCAGGACCGTTGACCAGTCAACGCATTTTCTTGCGTTTCGACATCGGTGGCAATCGACCTCGGAACCATTGTCGACAAATGAGCGAGCTCCACGTGGCCCATGGGACCCTAGGACCGTTGAACAGTCAACGCATTTTCTTGGGTTCTGACATCAGTGGCAATCGACTTCGGAACCTCTATCGACGAATGAGCGAGCACCACGTGGCCTGTGGGACCCCAGGACCGTTGACCAGTCAATGCATTTTCTTGCATTTCGACATCGGTGGCAATCGACCTCGGAACCACTGTCAACGAATGAGCGAGCGAAACGTGGCCTGTGGGACCCTGGGACCGTTGACCAGTCAACGCATTTTCTTGCATTTGAACATCGGTGGTAATCGACTTCGGAACCTCTATCAACGAATGAGAGAGCGCCACTTGGTCTGTGGGACCCTGGGGCCGTTGACCATTCAACGCATTTTCTTACGTTTCGACATCGGTGGTAATCGACCTCGGAACCACTGTCAACGAATGAGCGAGCACCACATGGCCTGTGGGACCCTGGGACCGTTGACCATTCAACGCATTTTCTTGCATTTCCACATCGGTGGCAATCGACTTCGGAACCTCTGTCGATAATGAGAGAGCGCCACGTGGCCTATGGGACCCTGGGGTCGTTGACCAGTCAACGCATTTTCTTGCATTTCGACATCGGTGGCAATCGACTTTGGAACCTCTGTCGACGAATGAGCGAGCGCCACGTGGTCTGTGGGAATCTGAGGTCGTTGACCAGTCAATGCATTTTCTTGTGTTTCGACATCGGTGGCAATCGACTTTGGAACCTCTTTCGACAAATGAGTGAGTGCCACGTGGCCTGTGGGACCCTAGGACCATTGACCAGTTAACGCATTTTCTTGCGTCTTTTCACTAAATGGGCCAAGCCTTTGCGCTCTTGGGGGCCCTTTTGCCTCGGTAGGCGTGCCACCAACCTTAGTCCCTATAAATTTCCACCTACACTGTCATTGTTGCTTTTTACTCAGGCGAGAATTTTACTCTGTGAAAGCTTCCGACGAGTTTTCACCGTCTTCCGGCGTGTTTTCCGACCGTAGCTTTCAAATCAAGGTAACTCCATACTTAGTTTATTTTTGCTTTTAGAAAATGTCTATCGACCCTTCGAGGAAGGAGACCTCCCCCTTTTTGCCCCCAAGGCCTCCTCTAGTCAGGTCCCCCCAATTGACAAGGGCAAGGCCGTGGTGGGGCAGACTTCGGTAGTGGTTGAGACGAGGATCCTGGAGGATCAGAGGATGGGGGAGTTCGGAAGAATGCATGGGGTCCTGATAGGACTGCCGAGGGTTCGAGAGCTTCCGGGGGACCACGCGGAGCAGATAATGTATGGGATGGCTCGGAGCTTCGAGGAAAACGAAGCCAGAGAGACATCGGAAGCGGACGAGACAATCTCCATCCTTACCGAGGAGGACTTGGCGAGGATTAGGGTATGCTTTCAGATTCCGCAGGAGTTCGACTTGATGCTCCTCGGGCCAGGGGCGAGGGCCAACTCGCCAATGCCTGTCGACATGTGCTTCTAGCCGGTCGACGCGTTCTTGGCGGGGGTTCGGCTCCCCCTGCACCCCTTTGTCGCCGAAGTGCTGAGGTGGTTTCGTGTTAGCCTCGTTCAGTACATGCCGAACGTGTGGAGGCTGATAAACGGGTTCATCCTCCACTGTCAGGCGACGAGTCTTGAGCCGAGGCTGAGTGTGCTCCGAACTGTGTACCGAATGCATCAACAGCACAAGGACGTGTACCGGTTCTATTTGGCTCCGAGGTTCGAGACGAAGTTGGTCAGCTGTCCGGACTCGATAAAGAATTGGATAGATAAGTATTTCCTGATCCAAAGTCGAGGGCCATGGGGGATCCCCACAGCCTGGGTCGATTCGGTGCCAAAGAAGGTTAAGCAAAGCCCGACCCTCAGCACCGAGGAGGAGGCTATGGTTCAGACGTTGCTTGATCATCCAAAGTTCGATTGGAAGGACTTGACCGAGGAGGCTCTCTTCTGGGGGGTCTTAGCTCGATAAACCCCAGTACGAGTTTGTTTGGTTTGTTTGTTTTTTTTATGCTGTTGGAAAAGTAGGTATTTTTTTTCTAACTCTTTCTCTCCTGTAGAATCAATGGACTTCGACGACTTGGTGTCACACTATGGGGCCCTGAGCAGCAAGGCTCCGAAGAAGAGGAAGAGAGTTGCCTCGAAGACCACTTCGGAGACGGTGCTGGCCCACCACACCGTAGCAGAGCAGCTAGGGAGACGGCCCCCCTCGTTTTCGAAGCCTTCAGCCGTAGTGGCCACTTCGGCTTTGACTGAGACAGGAATCTTCCCGATATCGACAGCCCTAGGGTTAGAGGCTCTGCCCTTGACTGTCGAAGCGGAGGTGTTCCTGACTGAGGAGTACAAGAAGATCTTTATTCCGAACTGGTAGGTTTGTAAGCTTGACGGGTTTTTGGGTGAATCAACGCCGTGCATGCAGGCGGTTCGGCACCTTGCCATGCCTAAGGACGAAGCGGCGATGGATGCGGGCAGCATGGGGGACGACGCCCTCGAAGTCGCTCGCTCAGCGATGTCGGTAAGTTTCGAAGTCCAAATTTTCTTTTACTGAGCACTTAGTTTTTATATTTTTTCTAAAGCAATTCAAGTCTCATACTCCGCAAATCACATGCCACTTCGGCCATTTGATGAAGAAGGTGGCCGAACAGGAAAAAAAGTTGAGGCTCGAGGCGGATAAGGCTCGAGGTGAGAAGGCTCGGATCGCCAAGGAGCTCGAAAAGGCGAAGGCGGAGGCTGAGTCAAAGAACTCGAGGTTGGTGCACCTCGAAGCCGTGGTCGCCAAGCTGGAGGCGGACAACACTTGGCTCCTTAAGGCTGCCGAGGAGTCTGCCAAGGAAAAGGAGGATGCCGTAGCTGCGGCAAAGCTGGAGGCAGCGAAGGAGGCCGAGGTGCAGGCCTTGGAGAAGGCGAAGGAGGCCGAGGATCAGGCCTTGGAGAAGGCGAAGGGGTTCCTGATCGTAAACATGGCGAAGGCATATGCTCGGGCCATAGACGAAGTGAGGGGAAGTTTCCCGAAGTTGATTGCGCCGGGTGGCATCACTTTTCGGACCCTGTCCCCGGCTTCGACGATGTCTCCGAAGGTGATGAAGAGGACGTAGAAGGAGAGGAGACCAAGGTGGTCGAAGTTGGTGAGGTTGAGGCCGAGGGGGAGGCTCCGTCGGAGGCCGAGCCGCTGGCCATCGTGGCCCTCGGGGAGGGTCCTTCAACAGAGGTTGACCCCTGATCCGTCTTGCATCTTATTTCTCTCTTTTTGCTTTTTTCTCATGTAGTGCTGAACTGCGGACTGGCCACCGCTTGTAATCTTGAAATTTTTAATGAAAACTTTTGAACAAGTGTTGAAGCTCGTCCTTGAGTGAAAAAACTTTTTTTTTTTTGAACAATTGTTGGGACACTCTTTCGAACAAGTGTCGAAGCTCGGCATTGCTTTGAAACTCACTCTTGAACAAGCGTTAAAACACTTTTTTGAACAAGTGTCAAAGTCCGGCATTATTTTGAAACTCACTCTTGAACAAGTATTAAAACACTTTTTTTGAACAAGTGTCGGAGTTCGGCATTGCTCTCGAGTTTTGCAGTGGTTGTGTTTGAACTCAGTAGTTTTACTTGGCCTTTTCAGATCTTTGAAGTACTACCACTCGACAAAGTGCCTCGAGGGGCCGAGGTATCTCACCTTCGGTTTGACCTAGGAGTTGCTAGGCTGGCTCTTCGAGAGAGGCTCCTCAAGAGCGAGGCAGAACTAAGTCATCACAAGCTGACACTGGCGCGTCACACCTCCGAACTAAAGCGACTGAAGGAGCAAGCGCGGGAGATGCCTCCTGAAGTAGGGGAAGGGCGTCCCGCGAAGGCCAGGAAGCAAGGCAAGAAGCTAGAGTCCGTTCGACGGTCTTTGTTCGAGGCTAGAGCAGAGAGAGATGGTCTAAAGAACATGGTGCTCGAAAAGTGTCTGGAGATGGCGTAGCTTCGGCAGACCATCACCGAAGCTTCTCATGCGGGTAATACGAGTCGAACGCCTCGGCTAAAGATTAAGGTAATAGATAACTCGCTGAAGGAGCAAATCGTTGAGTTAGAGGCGGAGATTCACCGGTTGCGATGTCTTTTGGAGGGGAGCAATGTTAGGACCACTTCTTGCGCCCATGGTGAGTACTCGCAGGGATGATCATTTCACGAGTTGGCATTATGTTCGCCTCCCACCTTGGGGTGTCCTGAAGATGCACAGAACGGAGTGGCTAGCTAGTCTAGCGGGGCCTCAGCCAGCGCAACTCTCAGAGACACAACTAGGCTCGCCGGCTTAGAGACCCCCACGAGTGTAGGGTCACAGCGACAAGGTGTTCACCAACCTCGTTTGTCGCTCAAGAGGAGTATCCCACTCCCTAGGAGGCGTTAGGGCGTCTTCCTTATAATTTTGCAGTCTTCTTTGCACAAGTTTTGTATCTCAATGTAAAGATGAGTAGCTGGTCTTGTAAATAGACCTGTAATCTCAAACTTGAATGAAATAGTACTTGTTTTGTGAACTTGCGTGCTTTGCTGGTGTTTGTAACTGTTGACAGTTGTGGGAGCAATTCTGAATGGTGAATCACTTCACACATGCTTATGAGCAAGTAGTTGAAGCAGAATCGAACCAAGTGTCAGACTCCGAACTTGTCATTTAGAGAGTATCAATGGCTGTAGGAGCAATTCCAAATGGTGAACCACTTCGTACTTGCTTAGAAGCAAATAGTTAAAGCGGAATTGAACCAAGTGTTGGACTCCAAGCGCATCGTTTAGAAAGTATCAATGGCTGTGGGAGCAATTCCGAATGGTGAACCACTTCGTACTTGCTTAGAAGCAAGTAGTTAAAGTGGAATCGAACCAAGTGTTGGACTCCGAGCGCATCGTACGGCTGTGGGAGCAATTCCAAATGGTGAACCGCTTCGCATTTGCTTAGAAGCAAGTAGTTGAAGCGGAATCAAACCAAGTGTTGGACTCCGAGCGCGTCATTTAGAAAACATCAACAACTGCAGGAGCAATTCCAGATGGCGATCCGCTTCATACTCGCTTAGAAGCATGTAGTTGAAGCAAAGTCGAACCAAGTGTTGGACTCCAAGCTTGTCGTTTAGAGAGTATCAACGGCTGTGGGAGCAATTCCGAATGGTGAACCGCTTCGTACTTGCTTAGAAGCAAGTAGTTGAAGCGGAATCGAACCAAGTGTTGGACTCCGAGCGCGTCGTTTAGAAAGTATCGACAGATATTGGAGCAATTTTCGTACTCGCTTAGAAGCAAGTAGTCGAAGCGGAGTCGAACCAAGTGTTGGATTCCAAGCATGTCGTTTTAATGCGAATTTTTTTTGTAAGTAGAGTTAGACTACCCAAAATAGAGAACTTGAGAAGTAGAGATTTCTTTTTATTGAAAACAACTAGGCGGCTGCTTCTAAGTTGCGAGCCGCCTTTACACTTTGATAAAAAGAAAATACAAGGACTTTAGACATGTCTTCTGGGGCGCTCTTGGGGAAGTTGCTTAGAGTGGTGTTTAGACACCCTCTCGGTACTTCATCAAGTGCTCCGCGTTCCGTGTCCTCAGTATTTTCCTGCCCCCCGGGTCTTCGAGTTGATACGCTCCTGAGCGAATAACTCTGGAGACCCTATATGGTCCTTCCCAATTGGGTGCCAACTTGCTTCTTTTGCTTGGATCGGAGATCAACAACTTTTTGAGCACTAAGTCACCTTCTTTTAGGTTGGCTGGCCATACCCTCTTATTGTAAGCCTGAGTAATCCTACGGCGGTAGGTCTCTTGCCGAATTGTGGCTCTCTCGCGGACCTCGTCAATGAGGTCTAGGCAGTTGCGAAGCTGGTTCGCGTTTTGTGCTTCATTGTAAGCTATGAGTCGAGTGAAGGCAAACCCACCTCCAAAGGGATGAGAGCTTCGAATCCGTACATGAGGTTAAAGAGGGACTCTCCCGTTGGAGTTCTTTTGGTGGTGCGATAGTTCCAAAGCACATTGGGGAGTTGTTCGACCCATAGCCCCTTAGCGGATTTGTCAAGCCTCTTCTTCAAGCCAGAAAAAATTTGTCAGTTTGTGTTATCTGCTTGGCCATTGGATTGCGGGTGAGCTATCGAGGAGAAACGTTGCTGAATGCTGAGGTCGGCACAAAAGTTGCGAAAGGTTGCTCCCGTGAATTGAGTCCCGTTGTCAGTTACGAGGTACCCCGAACCGACAGACGATGTTCTTCCAAAAGAACTTCTGGACCTTGTGCTCGGTGATTGTCGAAAGAGTTTCAGCCTCAATCCATTTTGAGAAGTAGTCTATTGCTACCACAAAGAACTTCAACTGACCCGGTGCTAAAGGGAAGGGTCCGAGCAAATCTATTCCCCACATTGCAAAGGGGATTGGACTCGCCAAGGAAGTGAGTTGTGCTTGGGGCAGGCGACGGATTGGGGCAAACTTCTGGTAGGAGTCGCACTAGCGGACGTACTCCTCGGAGTCACTTAGTAGTGTGGGCCAGAAGTAGCCGTAGTTCAAGAGTTTCCGGGCGAGGAATCTCGCTCCCAAGTGCACGCCACATAGACCATCATGGCCCTCCTTAAGGGCGTAGAGCGCTTCCTCCGGGAAAGGCATCTCAGATAGGGTTGCTCGTTTATCTGGGTGTAAGAGCATTTGTACATGACCCCATCCAGGAGTGCGTACTGCTCGGCTCATGTCCTAATCCTCCTTGCCTCTTTCGGGTCTTCGGGAAGGACTCCGTCTCGGAGGTACTCGAGGAGGGCCTTCATCCAGTTTTTCCCAAGTGTTATGGGGTAGGCTTCCATTGGCTCCGGGCCATCTTCATCAATACTTGATCTGAGAAGGACCTCTATCATGACAGTCCTCTCTAGACCTTGGAGAGAGGAGGAGGCGAGCTTAGAGAGAGCATCCGCCTGCGCGTTTTTCTCTCGAGGGATACGCTGGAGTTGAACATCTTCGAATAAGGCTAGAAGCTCCTTAACCTTTGCCAAATACTTGGCCATACGCTCGTCCCTAGCCTCGTATTCCCCGAACACATGGTTGAAGACTAACTGGGAGTCGTTGAAGACCCTTAAGCGCTCGGTGCCTGCCTTGCGAGCCATGTAGAGCCCCGCTATGAGGGCCTCATACTCTGCCTCATTGTTTGATGCCGAAAAGTTTAGGCGGAGGGAGTATTGGATGATGAAAGCATCGAGGCCAGTTAAGATGACGCCAGCCCCACTTCCATCGGCGCAAGATGACCTGTCTACATGAACGGTCCAGACCAAGGGGTCGGCAGACGACTCGCATGAGTCAGGGATGGTGTTCTCCATAATGAGCTTGGGCCTTTATTGCCGTTCTGGGATGGTAGCTGATGTCATGCTGACTCAGCTCGATGGTCCACTTCATGAGCCGCCCGGAGGTTTCGGACTTGTGGAGAACTTGTTTCAGCGGCTGGTCTGTAAGGACAACCACCGAATGAGATTGGAAGTAGGGGCAGAGCTTCCTAGCCACCATGACCAGGGCGAGGGCCATCTTCTCAAGCTTCAGGTAACGGAGTTCGGCATCTCGGAGCACCTTACTCACGTAATAGATGGGCTTCTGTGCCCTATCCTCTTCCCTTAAAAGGACCGCACTGAGCTTCTGTTCCGAAGCTGCAAGATAGAGGTAGAGGACCTCCCCAGGTGCGGGCTTGCTTAGAAGCGGGGGGTTAGCTAAATATTCCTTTAGCTTATCGAAGGAATCCTACTGCTGTTGTCCCCATTCGAAGCTTTTAGCCCCCCCGAGGGCCTTGAAGAAGGGGAGGAACTTTTCCCCGGACTTGGAGAGGAATCGCCCGATCACGGCGAGGCGCCCCGTGAGCCTCTGTACCTTTTTGACGTTAAAGGGGGAGCCATTTTGAGAATGGCCTGGATCTTTTTGGGGTTGGCCTCTATGCCCCTCTGGCTGACTATAAACCCCAGGAACTTACCCGATGAGACACCGAACGCACACTTGTTCGGGTTTAGTCTCATATTGTGTCTTCTGAGCACCCCGAAGGCTTCTTGAAGGTCGAGAGTGTGCTCCTGCTCTCGGATGCTCTTGACCAATATGTCATCTACGTAGACTTCCATGTTTCGACCAATTTGATCTTGGAAGACCCTATTCACAAGGCACTGATATGTAGCTCCCGCATTTTTCAAACCGAACGACATGACTCGGTAGCAATAGAGGCCCTGGTCCGTCACAAACAAGGTCTTCGAGATGTCAGGAGGGAACATCCGAATTTGGTTGTACCTTGAGAAGGCATCGATGAAACTGAGGAGCTCGTGCCCAAAGGTCGCATCGATCAGGGCGTCGATGCTGGAAAGGGGAAAAGGGTCCTTTGGGCACACCTTATTGAGATCGGTGAAGTCAATGCATATCCTCCAGCTCCCATTGGCCTTCTTGACCATCACCACATTGGAGAGCCACTCAGGGCAGTTTACTGCCTGAATAAATCAGGCATTAAGGAGTTTCTCAACCTCCTCTTTGATCGCCTGTTGCTGCTCGGGAGCAAACTTTCACCTCTTCTGTTGGGCATGCTTGACCCCAGGGGTGACGCTCAGACAGTGCATTGAGAGCTCCTCTGAGATCCTAGGCATATCAGCTGTAGTCCAGGCAAAGAGGTCGTGGTTCTCCTGTATGCACCGGGAGATGTCTTGCTTAATGGAGGGGGAGAGGGCCTTGCTGACGTGGAATGTCTTAGTGGTGTCTTCTTTGGAGAAGGCCACTTCCTCCAATTCGTGCATGGGCTCGGAGATAGTTTGATCGCCTTCCTGAGAAAGTTCGAGCGCTTCTAAAGAGAGAACTGGACCCCCTCATCGAGGTCATATAGCAATTCTGAGCCGCTTCTTGGCTTCCCCTCACTTCTCCCACTCCTGAGGGCGTGGGAAACTTCATCTTCATGTGGTAGGCTGAAGGGATGGCTCGAAGTGCGGACAAACCTGGTCTACCTAGGATAATAATATAGGCGGCCTTGATGTCTACCACCATGAAGTCCATTGGCTCCGTACGGGTTTTCGGGGCCTTTCCAGCAGTTACGTTGAGGGTTATAACTCTCTCGATCTTCACCGGGACCCCAGTAAACCCGTGAAGAGTGTAGCCTATGGGCTTGAGCTGGTCCCTCGACAGCTGGAGGCCCTTGAAAGCCTCCAAGAAAAGGATGTTGACGGAGTTGCCGTTATCCACCAAGATTCGACGAATGTCGAAGTTTGCCATTCGGAGATTGATGACGGGGGCATTGCAGTGGGGTGTGTGGACGCCCTCCAGGTCCCTATCGGAGAACGTCACTGGGACTCCTAGGCCCTTGGGGGGAGGATGGCTCTGTACGGAATTGACTTCCTTAACGAAGGCTTTTCAGGAGGAGTTAGAATCTCCTCCCATTGGGCCTCCGTGTATCAGGTGCAAGATGGCCTCCGCGTCGACCTCCAGAGCCTCCACATGCTGTTCTGATCGCCTGTTAGCCCCCCCTAGGCAGCGGGGGCGGATCGGCCCTATCCTTCCTGACGAAGCGAGTTAGCTGCCCTATCTAGATGAGGGCTTCAATCTCGTCTGTCAGGGCTCGAAATTCGTCGGTGTCGTGGTCCCGATGAAAATGGCACCACTTATTCCAATCTCTCCTCTTTCCCGGAGTATTCATCTTGGGGGGAGGTGGTAGGAGACCCTCGTTCTTGATCTCCATCAGGATGGCAGATACACTCGCGTTAAGCAGAGTGAATTTCTCAAACTGAGGAGGAGGGCGATGCTGACCCCCATTGTCCTTCTGGAGCTTCTTAGCTCCTTCTTCCGCACCCTTTTGCATGTTCGCAGAAGACGACACCTCAAAGGTGGGGCGGTGGAGAGCTTTTTTCGCTCGGATGTACTTCTCGCTCTGGAGTAGGAGCTCTGAAAAGTCTCGAGGGGGCTTCTTGGCGAGGGACGCCCTGAGGTCAGCATTGAGGACGTTGGACTGGAAGGCGACAGTGGCCACCGAGGGTTCCAAGGAGGCGATGGATCTGGCCTCAGCAGTGAAACGCTTGACATAGTCCCTCAGTCGTTCGCCCTTCTTTTGGCTGAGGAATAGGAGGGAGGCGCTCGTCTTCTCGTTGCGGCGAATGCTAACAAAATGCGTGAAGAAAAGTCCCTCGAACTGGTCGACGGAGAAGATAGATGCCGGTGCAAGTTGAGAATACCACTCCCGAGCTGGCCCCTTCAGTGTGGTTGGGAAGGTCTTGCAGAGGAGGGCATCGGATGCATGATGGATCATCATAAGAGTTTTGAAACTCTCGATGTGATTGGCGGGGTCTTTCTCCCCGATGTAAGTCTCAAAGTGGGGAGGTTTGAAGTTGTCTAGAACTGGAGCATCCATGAGGGCGTGAGAGAATGGGGGCCTGCCTAGGCGGAGGTCCCTCGCCCGTCGTTCTTCATCTAGGTCGAGCTGGCCGAGGCACCTCACTATCTCGTGGAGATGGCGGTAGACCGAGTCTTCCCTTCGGTCGTATCGTGCTGAGCCTCGAGACTCATCCTCATGTCGAGGAGGGCTGCGGCTATGACGGCGATGACTCTGAGTAAGAGGTGGACTGATAGAACAAAGGGGGTGACTCGGAGCAAGCCACGGGCTCCGGGAGCGGCGATGGTTTTCGGGAGAAGGGCGACGATGGCTCGCTGCCGGCCTAGGACTTCGGGAGCGGCGAGGATGGCTCAGGGCCGGTCGAGGACTGCAGGAGCGGTGAGGATGGCGAGGAGCTGGTCGAGGACTGTGGGAGCGGTGAGGATGGCGAGGAGCTGGCGAACGATTAGGAGCCCGACGGCCAATATTGGGGGCAGCGCTGAGCGCCCGGAGGACTGCCTCCTGGAATTGCTAAAATTCTGCACTCGTGATGGGGGTCTCCTGCTCCTGCTGGGCTCGAGGCACAGGACAGCCTGCCAGGGAGCGGCTCCTTCTTGGGCGATACTGGGGCGACTTTCTCTGCCTCCAGGGAGAGTTGGACCCCCTCGGTTGGATCGGCGCGGCGACCGGTCCTTCAGGTGCTCGCAGCGAGGGTTTGCATCGTGGGTCCACCTCTCATCCAAATAGGTACGAAGATCGGGTCCATGCTCGGTCTGCCGATTATTGAGCACATCCCACAGATCCTTTGGAGTGAGTGGAGTATGGGAAGCCATAAAGTCTGTGTCAGCATTGTGGATGGAAACCCGAACCTGATGCACAGGTTGCTTGTGGTGGCTTCGTCGAGAGGGTTCCCCCACGGAGACTTGGGGTCCCAAAGGCTGCTGAATGGACTGCGGAGCCTAGAGATCGAGCTGTAGGGTCAGTTGGTTGGGTGGAGGGAGATCCCCCTGCGGAGGAGAGGAGGATGAGAAGAGGTTGTTCTTCGGTTGGAGTTTGCGGGCTTCCTCTTGGGAAGCATGGCTAGGAGTAGCTTTGGCCGAATGAGGACGGTGGGGTTGCTTGTCGAGTGTTTCCCACAGACGGCGCCAATCTTTTGCCGCTGGATTCAGTGTGGGGGCAATAGACAGAATTTGTAGGTTTGTAGAAACTCGAACGGGCAGAATCCTACTTCTTCCTTGTTAAGGTTGACTCCTTTGTACTCCCGCGGACCTGTACAAACGTTCAAAACACCGGGATGGATCCCGGTGATGAACCCTCCGACGCTCTTATCAATACCCGAAAAAGTAATAGGAAAGAGCTTAAGTGCACAAAGAGTGATCACCTGTGGCAGTTGGAGGTAGGGGGTATTTATAGCTGCCATGAGATCTGTTTCGGGATAAGAACGAATCCCTACTTCCCGGAGTGACTGGATTGAAGTGGTTGTAACCACATCCAGCGGATAAGAACGAACTAGGATCTCCTCCTATCCTGTTTGAACTGGTCCTTAACGGGTTTGGACCCGTTTTTAGCTAAACAGATCCGTTCAAGGGTTAGCGGGTCGAAGAGGAAAGACCCAGTTCCCAATTCGGACCCGTCCGTAAGGGAAATTACCATCTTGCCCCTGCAACTTTAAGATTCGTGTCCACTTTGAACGGTTCCGATTTAACCCCATTTTTAGCCATATCAGCTAGATAAATTGAACTTGAATAATAGTGGAATTCACACAAAGTTTCATGTTAAAGAACACTTATGTAGCATGCCGACTTAGGATTTTCTACTGGGCAAACGACTTAGAATCTGGTCATAAAATTTTAATGGCATGTTCTAGGATGAGTTTAGATCATCCTCCAATTTTTTCAAATTTTTCTAACTTAATTTAGTAGCTCAACAAAGTGTTTCTTTTCAAAACAGTGAGCAACACAAAAACTGGCTATATCCTGTTTTTAGAATGATGTTTGAAAATTCGTATCATGGAATTGGTGTAGTATATTGAGCTCAAACTTTTTTTTAGAGATTATTAAATGTGTTAACAAACTTATTTTCAAATATTATATTTTATAGAATTTATTTGATATTTCTACAAAAATTCTTTTGGTCGACTGGTTGAGATGGCAAACTGGCTCTGTCCAGGTTTCAAGTCGAAGTTCAAACAATTTTAATTATTTTTGGGTATAGAATTCGAAATGAGAAATTTTGTGTAGCATCTTATATATATTTAGATCATTTTTCTAAAATTTCATAATTGTTAGACATCCCTTGATGCTCTTTAAAAATTGTATTGCAAGAGAGTGTTTGCACACTGCCTGGAAAATAGAACTGATTTTCTACTAAATTCAAAAGTGTATAACTCGTTGAGTATTTTGAAACTTGATGAGAATTTTGGGAATAATGAACTTGTATATGTTTAGTTAATGAATCTTATGTTTTATAATAATTGGAGTTATGGTTGCATTGATATTGATTTTTGAATACAGCATGTTAGTTCAGTTCGAATTTTAACTAGTCGGTGAATTTGTGGAATTCTGGAGTTGTGTGTTAAGAATATGAAGAACTGACCAACTAGAGACTTGTACTAGAGAGTCTTAGCTTTCCAGAACATCTTGAACCATGCAATTCCAGTTTGTATAGCAAAAGATATGATTTTTCTAGGTTAGGACAGAACTAGTCCTAATAAAAAGACATTATTTTTGTAGAGTAACTCATTTCCTGTGTACACCTGACAAGAAATAGGGATTTTCCAGTATTTTAATGAATGAATTTAAGGATGTGATCAACTAGGAAGTTATAGTAGACACTTCCAGCTTTCTATAGAATCTAAGATCGCGTAATTTCGATAAGTGAGCAAGTTTTTATGTTAATAGCAAGATGGGGCAGTTGCATTGAAGAAGTGTACAACTGAGAACATATAGAAATTTTATAGCAAACCGATGGCTGAATCTGAAGGAATTATTAACTAGAGACTTGTAGTATAGAGTCTTAGCTTTCCAGAATGGGTAAAATCATGCAATTCCAATTTGTAATTTGGAAGTTATGAATTTTTCAAGGTGTAGCAACTGCATTTCTTTGAACAGCTTATTATTACTAGATTGCTAAGGGGTTTTCTCACTTTAGTTGGCATAAATTGGGATAGTTGTCAACTAGGAAAGTGAAGTAGAGGATTATACCTTCCAATAGGATCAGAAATCATCAAATTTGGGTTAGTAGTTGAATTGATATGGAATTTTCTACATGCTACAGGATTATGACTATGAATTGAATTGAGTTTTAAGATGTTGAATAATGATCCCTATTAAGCACTTCATTTGGAACTTAGAAAAGATTCTTGTGCCTAGTACTCATGGTGAACACATGAGTAAGTTCGGGAGAATAGCTATGTGACCCCTGTGACTCATTTTTGTATTTTATTTGTATTTAATTAAATTTTGGGTTATTTATTTTATTTCTGATTGTATCTCTTTTCGTCCCTTTTGATTGTATGTTATTGTCTCCTTACGATTCATCTGTTGCTTTGGTTCAACCTTTATTCCTCATTTTTGTTGTCCTCCATATTGTTCTTCCCTTGTGTTTTGTCTGAACCTAATTCATGGCATATTTGTTTAATATTGGACCTTTCTATTTCCTATTGGATACTACCCAAAACCCTAAACCCCACTTCTCTTATTAGATCTTATCCTATTTAACCCAATAACCCTATCTACCTCAACTCCCTATATATATGTAGCTTCTTGATTTTGATGACTACAACACGATACACATACATTCTATTCAACATGTCTCTTGCAATGTGTACCTAAAGCTTTCAAGGTTCAAGATCAAGCTACAAGACAAGTGTCACTCCAAGCTTCAAAACATCTTCAAAGTGATCAGCTCAAGATCAAAAGAGTGTCTATGTAAATTGATGTACAAAATTGTAATCTTTGATATGTTTGCTTAGAAATCTTGTAATAGCCTTGATGCACACACACACATCCCCTAGGACTAAAACAAAGTTTATTAAAAAAAAATCAAAAATGTCAAATTCAAGCTTGTATGAGTTCAGCTGTCAAGTACCAATCGACTTACATTTCAAGCAGTCAACTGTTCAAGTACGAAACAATCTGAACTTACTCAAGCTCTGACCAGTCGACTCTTTTGGCAACCTAGTCGACTGTTCGAGCAGCTTTGACAATTTTCTGAGTATTAAATTTGATTTTCGAATTCAAATCTTCTCTACCGTTTGATGGCAGTTTGTTAACTATTTTCCAACGACTCTGGAGTGCCTACTCTATAAATAGAGTCCAGATTTAACTTGGAAAAGGTTACCTATTTTGCATTAAACAAGTCTTTACTTTTTATTCAAGTTTTTGTGAAAAAGAACTCAATGTTTTCAAAGAATTCTCACTCTCTTAGACTTGGTTCTCTAATCTCAGTCTTGTATAACAACGATTAAGTTCAAGACTGCGATTAGAAGTTGACCTATAGCCTTAATACAAAAAGCACATTCAAAAATCAAGGCTTTAGGTGTTGTAACTTTCGATTTCCTTGTTGTTCACTCTCAGATTGTGAGAGTGGTCCTTTCGGTTGTAGAGAAGGGCTCTTGGTGTAGAGTCAGTGTTCACTCTAGGTTGTCAAGTGGTGTCTTGCTCTCTCTAGTGGTGAGAGAGGTCTACAGGTTTGGCATAGTTGTTGCTAAAGGTCGTAGGGTATTCTTGTAAATCTTTTAAAAAATAGTGAAAAATCTCAAGTGGATTGCTTAGGGACTGGACGTAGGTCGGGAGGACCGAACCAGCATATATCGTTGTGTTTGCATTGCTGATTCTCTGTGGTTTGATCTTTCTATCTTGTAAATTTAATTTCGCTGCGTTTTATTATTGTCTGTGTCTGATCTGTAGACTGGTAGCCCTATTAAGTCGACTTACAGACTTTTTGTTCTTCAAATTGATCAAGTCTCTTATTTCTGTCGAGTCAGTCGAATGGTGTCTTTGTCCCAGTCGACTTAACAGGTATTTCAAGTTGAATAATTTTTAATAACACTATTCACCCTGCCCCCCCCCCCCCTCTAGTGTTATCTACCTTACATACAGGATCCAACACTTGGTATCAGAGCCTTGTTAATCACAATGGCATCTACTTCTTTTTGAAATGCAAATCAATACCACGAAGATCAATCAACACAAAGGCCGCCTCTCTTTGATGGAACAAATTACAACTACTGAACATGTAGAATGAAAATTTACATACAATCTATCAACTATGAGATTTGGAACATGACTGAGACAGAGTTTACGTTGCCTACTCTTCCTTATGCTCAATGAAATGATGATATGAAGAGTAATACCATGAGCAATGCAAAGGCGATGAATGCTCTCTTTTGTGCACTTACAAAAGAAGAATTCAACCGTGTGTCAACCGCAACAACGGCATACCAAATATAGCATACTCTTGAGGTAACACATGAAGGCACAAATAAGGTCAAGGAATCTAAATTTTCTGTTCTTGTTCACAGGTTCGAGATGTTTCGGATGAAGGAGAATGAAAGCGTATCAGGATTCACCGACATCACAAACTCTCTTGTGGCTCTTGGCAAAACATATACGCAAGTAGAGATGGTGAGAAAGGTTCTTCGTGCTCTTACCTCCGAATGGGAAAAGAAGAAAACCGCAATTGAAGAAGCCAATGATTTAACACAACTTTCACTTGAAAATCTTGTTGGAAATCTAATGGCTTATGAAGTACAATTGGAGGAGTGCAAGAAGAACTTATAACCTCAACAATCCAAAAAGAAAACTCTTGCTTTCAAGGATATTTATGAATCAGAAGATGAAGATGATGAAGAAGAAATAGCTATGTTCATAAGAAAATTCAAAAAATTCCTTTGCAAAGTTAAATTTAATTCAAAATTAAAGGATACTAATGAACCTCCTACCTGTTTCAAATGCAATAAGATAGGTCACATGAAGAAGGACTGTCCATTGGAGAATGCTATGTCTAAAGGAAAAGTTCAAGAAGGATAAATTTACCAAGAACCAGTACATGAAGAACAAGAAAGCCTACCAAGCAACGTGGGATGATAGTGATTCATTTTCGGAAGAAGAAAATGAGGAATCTAATGAAGTTGCAAACATGTGCTTCATGGAAAATCAAAGCGATGTAAGTGATAGTATAGATTCTAGTGATTTGTTAGAAGTCTTTAATGAAATTTTTCAAGAATTAAAAAAGGTGAAAATAAAAGGTAAAAATCTAGAGAAAGTTAATCAAACTCTTTTTCAAGAAAACCTTGATTTATAAGTTGATGTCACGTCTTTAACTTCTCGTATTTCCAACTTGGATATAGATCTTATATCTCTAAAAAGGAATTATGAAGAGATATCTAAGAATGTATCTAAGTTCAATAAGGAAAAAAAATAATTTAAATGAAGTTCTTCAAAATCAAGTACAGTCTAATAAAATATTTGGACTTGGTTTTCAAAAAATTCTTGAAAAAGGTCATTCTTCTAATAACACTAGTAATAACAAGCTTTATTCTGCTTGTTATTACTAGTTTCTTTGAAAAGCCAAAAATTGTATGATTTCTTTGAAAAGACAAAAATTCTTTTTAATCATGAAAATGGAAAGTTTTTCTAAAAGACCAGTCGACTGGCCCCTCAAATAAGTCACATGTCCAGAAGGATATTCGAAAAGACAACAACCTCATATAAGTCGACTAGTTTTGCCTCTCAGTCGACTGAAGTCACACAACAGTCGACTGATGGGTAAAAATAAATCGACTGGACAGTGTAAAAATATTTGGGTTCCAGTTAACCTGTGTCTAATTGAAAGAATTTCTTATATAAATTCATTTGTAAATAATGTGTGTAATTTTGTTAATTTTAAACCTGCATATGGGGGTAAATCAAACTCACTTTGGGTTTGGTTTCCCAAGCACTAATCTTTCACGGACCCAATGAAAATGGTACCATATTCACAAATAATATTTTGTAGGCACCTAAAGGGAACGATGGATACTTGACAGTGGATGTTCTAAACACATGACTGGCCATGCAAACTTGCTCTCTTCCATTCAAGATATAAATGGAGGGACTGTTACTTTTGGTGACAATAACAAAGGAAAAGTCATCGGAATAGGCATGGTTGGTAAGAATACTACTCCTATTATTGAAGATGTACTCTTAGTTAGTGGATTAAAGCAAAATCTGTTAAGCATTAGTCAATTATGTGATAAGGGTTATAAGATAATGTTTAAAAAAGATGCATGCTTGATTTATGATTCTTCTTTGCAAAATGTGATTTTTCAAGATATTAGAAAAAATAACATATCTGAACTTTGTTTAAAAACAAATGAGTTTTCGGATGATTTTTGCTTAGTTGCCTCGAACAACGATTCTTGGCATTGGCATAAAAAGTTTGGACATGTAAACATGAAAAAATATTACTAAATTTTCTAAGAATAACCTAGTTAAAGGACTGCCAAAATTATTCTTTAAGGAAGATAAAATGTGTGATGCATGTCAACTAGGGAATCAAGTAAAATCTACTTTTAAAACAAAGGAAATGATTTCTACTAGTAGGCATCTCGAATTGATCCATATGAATTTATTTGGTCCTACTAGAGTCGCTTCCTTAAATAAAAGTAGATATATATTTGTTTTAGTCGATGATTTTTCAAGGTTTACATGGGTATTTTTCTTAAAACATAAAATGAAGCTTTTGAAGAAATTACAAATTTCTGCAAACATATTCAAAATCAAAAATCTCTAACCATAGTCACTATTAGAAGTGATCTTGGGGGAGAATTTGAGAATGACACATTTTCAGAATATTGCAACAAGAATGGTATAACACATACTTTTGCATTTTCTAGAGCTTTACCACAAAATGGAGTGGTTGAAAGAAAGAATAGGACTTTGCAAGAATGTGCACGTACCATGCTTGTTGAAAGTAATTTGCCTAAATACTTCTATACTAAAGTTGTTTGTACATCATGTTATGTCATAAATAGAATACTAATTAGGCCAAAGTTAAAGAAGACTTCTTTTGACTTGTTTTTTGAACGTGTTCCTAAAGTCTCTTACTTTAGAGTATTTGGTTGTAAGTGTTTCATATTAAACACAAAAGATAACTTAGATAAATTTGATGCTAGATCTAATGAAGGTATCTTCATTGGATATTCAAATAGGAGTAAAGCCTATAGAATTTTCAATAAGTCATCATTGACTATTGAAGAATCTATGCATGTCTCATTTGATGAATCTTTACCTTCATCTAGTGTTATTCAAGATGACGAAATTTTATCTTCACCACTAGATAACATTGTTAAATCACTTGAGCAAATTACTCTAGATAAGTCGACTGATGGGCTTCCTAAGTCGACTGATGTGTTCAATCAGTCGGCTGATAGGTTCATTAAGACGACTGATCCTCTAGAGATGACTCCATCTTTACCGTTGATGTTCGAGATCATCCTCATGACTTAGTTATTGGTGACATCTCACATGGCATTCAAACACGATCACATTTTAATATGATCTCTCATGCTGTCTTCTTATCGGATTTTGAACCCAAAAATATTCAAGAAGCATGTGAGAATGAATTTTGGTTGAAGGCTATGCAAGATGAACTTAACCAATTTTGTAAGGAATGATGTATGGGATTTAGTTCAACCCCATGATCATACTATTATTGGTAACAAATGGGTATTTAAAAATAAGTTAGATGAGTCAGGACAAGTTGTTTGGAATAAGGCTAGACTAGTTGCCCATGGATATAATCAAGAAGAAGGTATTGATTTTGATGAAACATATGCTCCTGTTGCTAGATTTTCCAAATGGATGTTAAAAATGTTTTTTTAAACGGTTTCATTAAGGATGATGTTTATGTTAAGCAACCACCATGTTTCGAATATGAACAATTCCCTAGCCATGTTTTTAAATTAAAAAAGTCTTTATATGGTCTTAAACAAGCACCTCGTGCTTGGTATGATCTTCTAAAATCCTTTCTTTTAGAAACAGGGTTTGAAATTAGTAAAGTAGACACTACATTGTTTATTAGGAAAATAAATTCAGACATATTAATCATACAAATCTATGTAGATGACATAATTTTTGGATCAACTAACAGTAATATATGTCAAGAGTTTGCTACTACCATGCAAAATGAGTTTGAGATGAGTCACATGGGTGAACTCAATTACTTCCTTGGACTTCAAATAAAGCTGTTTCAAAATGGCATATTTATTAATCAAGAAAAATATGCGAAGGAGTTACTCAAACAATTTGGCATGGATGGCACTAGTAGTAAGACCACACCTATGGCTACTACTACTACACTTGACAAAGATGAATTAGGTAAGAGTGTCGATCAAAAGCTCTATCGAGGTATGATTGGCTCACTCTTATATATTACTTCTAGTAAACCAGATATTATGTTTAGCGTATGTTTGTGTGGTAGATATCAGTCTGATCCAAAAGAATCTCACTTAAAAGCAGTTAAACGAATTTTAATATATATTAAAGGAACATCTAAATCTGGTTTATTTTATCCTCGCACCAATAATTATCAGTTACTGTCTTATAGTGATGCTGATTTTGCTAGAAGTAAAACTGACTGCAAAAGTACTAGGGGAACCTGTCACTTTTTGGGACATTCCCTAGTATCTTGGTGTAGTAAAAAGCAAAATTCTGTATCTCTATCCACTACAGAAGCTGAATATATTGCTGCAAGTTTGGCTTGTGCTCAAATCATATGGGTGAAACAAACCCTTTTAGATTATGGTATTTCAATTTCAAAACCTTCTATAATGTGTGACAATACCAGTGCCATTAATTTTTCTAAAAATCCGCTTCAACATTCACGTACGAAATATATTGATATTTGACATCATTTTCTACATGATCATATTTTAAAATGAGATATTTTATTGGAGTTTATTTCCACTGATAAACAAATAGCGGATATATTAACCAAACCGTTGAAAGAAGACATTTTTATAAAGTTAAGAAGAGAACTAGGAATATGTTCATATCATGATATTTCCTAAAAATATACCTAGCTTAAGAATTTATTTTGTTCTAAAAATTATTGAATGAACAGTCGACTGTATTGGTTTTACAGTCGACTGACGATGCTTTATAACTTATACATTTTTTTAAAAAAAAACTCTGTTTATTTTTGAACTTTTTTATTCTCGTCTCAGTCGACTTCCCTCTTGGCCAGTCTACTGTTGTGACTATGTTCAGATTTTTTTTATTCACTGAATCATAACTTGTTTGGGGTTTCTTTTGCTCTTCTTAGACCCGAACCACTTTACTTTTACTATCCATTTGATCTCCACCATCAATCACTCCTATTTTTTAATCTCCACCATTAATTTTTTAACTTATCTAGTAAAAACACCTAGTTCTGATTCACTTTCCCCTTTTTACTCTTCTTCTTCCTCACCAGACGATTGCTGAGATTTTTTTTGGAGCTCGCTGATTAGATCACTGATTGGAGATTCGCAAATTAGCGCTTGCTTCTTTGCTCGAAGTTTCTTCAATTCGGTCTTATTGTCTCTCTTTGTTGTTAGGTAAACATTTTCCTCTTATCTTTTAGGTCTTTTAGGTTGTTCTACTATCTTTATGTCGAAATCCAAAATATCTTGGTCTTCTGCTCCTGTTGAAGATGAACAAACCCGTCCTAATTACCTTCAATATTTGAGGAATCCAAACATTGTTGAAAAATATTTTGCCATTTGCCAGTTGGTTATTTTTCCTGGTAGATTTATTAACTTTCCCGATTTAGAGAAATATCCAATTGCTCCACTATTACAATAGTGTGGATTGTTTAATCTTTTATCTCTCGTAAATCAACCTTATTACTACCCACAACTTATTTATTTGTTTTATGCCAATATAAAAGTTGCTAGTAATGAAGATTGTACTGAGATAAAACTCACTACCTTTGTTAAAAATATTTCTATGAAATTCAGTGTTAGGAAATTGGGACAGATTCTGAAAATTCCTTTTGATGGGTTGGATTTAGGAGAACTTGAACTTGATGACCCCTCCATTTTTTCTAAAATATTTCTTCTCCAATATTTGCTTCAAGGTCCTCCTATGACCAATAAGAACATAACCCCGCTTGCTACGCTTATTGCAAGAATTTTATCGTATAATATTATCCCTAAAACAGGGAGCTACGATCAATTTTCCCACAAATTACAAGCGGCTGTTTATGCTATTTTTGGGAATATTCATATCAATTGGAGTCAAGTTATCTTTGGTCGTCTCCACAAAGCTCACTCCTCTTTCTTACCTTATGGGGCTATTCTCTTTCATATCTTTAGCCACTTTAAGGTAGATTTGGATCAAGAGTCTAGTGTTGTGTCTCGTTTTGAAACTTTTGATCGGGCCAGTCTTGCCCGTATGAAATTTCTCCATACTCCTCCTCATTCACCTACCCGTAATGCTCCTCGTAATTCTTCACCTATACCTTTGGCCACTTCCATTCCACTTCGTTCTTCGGCATCTAGTTTGTTTTCCATTCCACCTAGGGCAAACTTTTCTCATCCTGAAAGTCTCTATTCGTCTGTAAACTACATTATGGACAGTTAGGATCTCATTTTGGGTCGTCAGGATTCTCTAAAGGCAAGTCTTGCCAACCTCACTCAGTTGTTTGTTCGGCAATTTCCTCCGCCTACTTCTACCCCCGACAGTGATGAAGACGAAGGTTGATGTTGCATGTTTCGTCTTTTGCATTACTTGTCTATTTTTGTATTTTGTAAGACTTTATTTATGTATTTGGATTATGACTTTTGTAAGACTTTATCTTTGACTTTAGATTATGAATTTATGTTCTTTATGTTTATGTATGCCTTTATGCACAATGTTTGGATGCTTATGTCATATATATATATATCTGAGATATATATATATATATATATATATATATAAGCTTATATATATATATATATATATATATATATCTCAGATATATATATATATATGCTTATATATATATATATCTGAGATATATATATATATATATATCTCATATATATATCTATATATATATATATATATATATATATATATATAGATATATATATATATATATATATATATATATATATATATATATATATATATATATATCTATATATATATATATATATATATATATATATAGATATATATATGAGATATATATATATATATATATATATATATATATCTATATATATATATATATATATATATATATATATATATATATATATATATATATATATATATATATATATCAGATATATATATATATATATATATATATATATCTGAGATATATCTGAGATATATATATATATCTGAGATATATATATATATAAGCATATATCTGAGATATATCTGAGATATATATATATATATATATATATATATATATCATATATATATATATATATATATATATATATATATATATATATATAAGGTTTGCCCGTTGACACGTGCCTACGGCACGTCTTCGGAACAGTGCACCTTGTTTGATCATATAAAATAGTTTTGGAGGTTCAGCAAATTAATTGAAGTAGCAAATATATTGTATGAGAAACTTTTGCGGGTCCAGTAAAAAACATATTATATGATTATTTTTTTATTTTTTTGAATTATTTTTAAAGTTTTTAAATTTTTCATTTTTTTTTGTTTTTAATTTTTTTAAAATGTTTAAAATTATTATTTTCTTAATTTTTTTAATTGAAGAAGGAGGGAGAGAGAGAGAGAAAAAATTAATTAAATAAATATAGGAGTTGTTTTGGGTGGGGGATTTGAATTTGAGTTTTGGGGGGAAACTTTTGGGAGGGAAAATATGTTTTGTGAGGTTAGATCTGGGCCTTTGATTTTTGGGGGCATTGAAGGAGAACCACTTGATAGCTTTCTTTGTGTTTTATTTTATATATATATATATATATATATATATATATATATATATATATATATATATTCTTTCTTTGGATGGACCCCTGGTATAATTTCTGTTTTTGTTGATGCCAAAAGGGGAAAATATTTATGATCTTATTTTTGAGTGCATGTGTGCAAGTTCTATCTTCTTTAGGGGGAGCAAATTTCTTTTTGCATCACTATTATATTGTTTAATTATTGTGTTGTCATCATCAAAAAAGGGAAGAATGTAGCTTCTTGATTTTGATGACTACAACATGATACACATACGTTCTATTCAACATGTCTCTTGCAGTGTGCACCCAAAGCTTTCAAGGTTCAAGAACAAGCTACAAGACAAGTGTCACTCCAAGCTTCAAAACATCTCCAAAGTGATCAGCTCAAGTTCAAAAGAGTGTCTATGTAAATTGATGTACAAAATTGTAATCTTTGATATGTTTGCTTAGATATCTTGTAATAGCCTTGATGCACATACACGCACACATCCCATAGGACTAAAATAAAGTTTATTAAAAATCAAAAATGTCAAATTCAAGCTTGTATGAGTTCAGCTGTCAAGTACCAGTCGAGTTACATTGATAAGCAGTCGACTGTTCAAGTACGAAACAATCTGAACTTACTCAAGCTCTGACCAGTCGAAGATTTTGACAACCCAGTCAACTGTTCGAGCAGCTTTGACAGTTTTTCGAGTATTTAAATTTGATTTTTGAATTCAAATATTCTCTGTCGTTTGATGACAGTTTGTTAACTGTTTTCCAATGACTCTGGAGTGTCTACTCTAGAAATAGAGTCCAGATTTCACTTGGAAAATGTTACCTATTTTGCATTAAACAAGTCTTTACTTTTTGTTCAAGTGTTTTGAAAAATAACTCAAAGTTTTCAAAGAACACTCACTCTCGTAGACTTGGTTCTCTAATCTTAGTCTTGTATAACTACGATTAAGTTCAAGACTGCGGTTAGAAGTTGACCTATAGCCTCAATACAAAAAGCACATTCAAAAATCAAGGCTTTAGGTGTTGTAACTTTCGATTTTCTTGTTGTTCAATATCGGATTATGAGAGTGGTCCTCTCGGTTGGAGAGAAGGGCTCTTGGTGTAGTCAGTTTTCACTCTAGGTTGTAGAGTGGAGTCTTGCTCTCTCTAGTGGTGAAAGAGGTCTACG
Source organism: Hemerocallis citrina (assembly GCA_017893485.1). Classification (NCBI taxonomy): domain Eukaryota; kingdom Viridiplantae; phylum Streptophyta; class Magnoliopsida; order Asparagales; family Asphodelaceae; genus Hemerocallis; species Hemerocallis citrina. The sequence goes on from JACEHZ010000570.1 coordinate 196,370, forward strand.
GGTTTGGCATAGTTGTTGCCAAAGGTCGTAGGGTATTCTTGTAAATCTTTTCAAGAATAGTGAAAAATCTCAAATGGGTTGCTTGGGGGCTGGACGTAGGTCGAGAGAACTGAACCAGGATATATCATTGTGTTTGCATTGCTGATTCTTTATGGTTTGATCTTTCTAACTTGTAAATTTAATTTTTCTGTATTTTATTTCTGTCTGTGTCTGATCATTTGACTGGTAGCCCTATTAAGTTGACTTACAGACTCGTTGTTCTTCAAATTGATCAAGTCTCTTATTTCTGTTGAGTCAGTCGACTGGTGTCTTTGTCCCAGTCGACTTAACAGGTGTTTCAATTTGAATAATTTTTAATCATTTTTAATAACACTATTCACCCCCCCCTCTAGTGTAATCTGCCTTGCATACAAGATCCAACAATATATCCACTGTGTACACCATAACCCTAGATCCTATTAAACCCTAGCCGCTATTACCCTACCCCTTCACCCTCTACCTCCCGTCACCCTCTCTCTGTTGTCTCCCTCAACCCATCACCGCCTCAACCCTGCTCCTCCCGTCGCCCTGTGCTCCCCAGATCTTCGACCTCACCGTTGTCCCCTCCCCTTCCTCTTGTCCTCGTCGTGCACAGTTAAGCCTCGACGCTGTGCTGCTCCATTGCTGTCATCGTCTTGATCCCTCGCTGCGACCACCCATCTTCGCCCTATCCCTAGCATCGCCGCGCCCAAGTGTCGCCCCGTGGTCGAGCTACACTCGACCAGCACTGCCGTCACCCTAGCCCGCCGTGTTGTTGCCCCTCGTTGTTACGCTGCCGCTTGCCGCCGTCGTCCCCCTTGTTGCTGTCGACACTCTTGCAGTTTGATGTTGCTTGTGTGTGTGCGTGTGAACGCGTGCACCGCCGTGTTGTGTTGGTGTTGGTTCGTGCTATCTCTTGTTCGTGTTGTGTTCATCGTTCGGGATCCTTTCTCGTTATTCCATTCTTCATCTTCATCGTCATTTTCATGAAAGTAGCTTGTATGTATTTGTTTGTCATGCAAGTTAAATACCATAAGTAGTCTTGCATGATTTTCTTGTCGTTCTCATGATGATCATATATCTTGTTAGTTAATCCGTTGTCTTCATCTTTTAATCATGAGTATTTCACAGTAGTGGTCACACGTTGCTTGAAAACAAATTAGGTTAGATGGACATCTTGATTGTATGCTTGTTTGTGACATATCGTATGTTATAGATGATTGCCTCATGGATGTTTGTATGATGTACTATCTTCTTATAGATTGTTTATTCACATGCCATGCTGATTTGAGTTGCCTATATACCATGCTTGTATGACATCATAGATTGGATCGTTTGTAATTAAACTATTTGATGAAATGCATACAATAAGTTTTGTTTCATAGCTGCCCTATTTTTGTACAGTAATTTCTACCCTATTAACATCAGTAAAATAAATTAATTTCCGAACATGATTTGTAGGCTTCGTTTTCTAGTTTTCAAAACTTTTAACGGATCTGAATTCCGATTTTTGATGCATGAGTTATTGCTGTTTTACTGTAGTCATATCGTATATTCCAAATTCTGAACTATGTGATTTCTGTATGAAATATTATTTTAAAACTGATATTAAAAGTAGAATTTGAACTCTATATTTTGCTGAGTATGTGTAGACATAACTGGGATCAATCCCAAATTTTTGTGGAATTAAATAATGACTTTTGTATCTCATTTCATGCTTATGAAACAAATCAATATATTTCCAAACTGCATGCGTCGAACACGGGGGCCCTTCGGAGGAGAAGGCATCGCCAAAGGTGCCAGATTGGGATCCTCTGCCATGGGGTCAACCTCAACTGCCTCATCTTCCTCCACTCCTTCAACTACATCGTCCTCCTCCACTCTACCCACCACTTCATCACCCTCCTCCTCCATGCACACATTTCCATCCGAGTCGCTCGACTCCACTACGAAAGGCTTTCTGCTGCGGAGCGTCTGGACGTCATAAACAGCCTCCCTTTTCTCCCAAGACGTGAAGTCGAATAGACGTGGGCCATCACACCGAATCGATGTGGAGGCTGACGAACCGGACTGAGCCCTCGACATTATGAATTTACTAAAGTACCGGAAAGGTTTCGAAAAGTTCACTGCTAGTGACAGCGCTGTGCTAGAGAGGAAAGCTTGGAGACTTAGAGTGTAGCGCCCCGAATTTGCAATAAATAAAATTAGAAATAAGTGGCACAATTTTCAACATCAACTTCAATTGCAATTATAAACATAGTACAAACACAGGGAAAATTAAAAATTTTCATTTTATTAAATCTCTTTACAACAGCACAGCAGAATTTAAACACTTTAAATTACAATTCTTTTTACAACACAACGGTATTTAAAAGCACTATAAATACAATTTTCTTTTTACAATCATTCCTTTTACAAAATATGCATAAACATTGAAATGTTCTACCACATGCTCCCAATTTCATGCTAATAGTACCTACCTGTAAAACATGGGGCTAAAGATATCCCTAGCACCCAAAACTACAGGGGTCAGCCACAACAGTGTGAGTAATATTCTAAAGAGTACAAACTTAAATGAAAACATAAAGAATAAAATCATAAATCAACAAGTGGAACTAGGTTAAGTGTCAAGTGTATGGAATGAAAACAAAATGCAAGCATACATGAAACCAAGTCAAGAAAACACAAATGCATATGCTAACTTCTAATGCATACTTGTCGGATTCTATGCATCTCATTCTACATAGGTCCGGTGCAAGACCTTAACGTTCTCCACTTTTTAGGGTTAATCCCTCGTTATGCAACCAATCCTACTAGGTGATAGAAACAAGATCCAGATATTTCGCGAATAGGCCTACGCCCCGGTATCTACCCGCCAGACTAGTACTCTCAACGCACAAGAACCATGTAAGCGTCACCCTGAACATTCCATGCCGAAATTCCATGGATAGGTCCCAGCCTTCGGAATAAAATCGCCCAACTGTAAAAGACCCTCAACATGCGAACCCGGAAGATGAAAATGATAATCGTAGCCTTCGGAATCAAACCGCCCAACTACTACTATAAACCTGGATCTCATCCATCCACTATACAGGGCCCCCTACTTACGTTTCCCAAGGTCTATCACATCACCACAAGTGGATGTCCTTATGTTTATTTTTATTAACTAAATCACAACCTCTCTAGAGTTGGTGTACCCTGCCGGACTTAACTAATTCAACAACAAGGCCCCAGTGGCCAATTTTCAAAAAATCTCATCTGCCAGTGTGTTAGGGTCCCACTCAACCTCTAGAGTTTCATAACTCAAAATATCATTGATAGTCTTTATCCACATCATAACCCCAAGTCTCAAATCAAACCCACCTTGGCTTTTATTATACAAAAATACTCTTCATTAGTCATATTCTTATAAACCAACCAATGTTGTCACGAAGAACTCTTTCATACATGGTAATATATTCAACTTACGAAATTCCTTAAAAATCAACTTTTAAACATCACTCTCCATTTACTTGTAAAGTTCCATAACTTCAACTACAATTTCATTCGAACAAAACTGAAACAAATCTCTTAAAAGCTGAGAATTTCATCTACAAAATTTTAGATTTATTTACCACAATCCATTATTTGAATGCACCGAAAATTGAAACAAGAATTTCACCAAAATTTGAAAGTTACACGTTTTCGTTCTTCAAAACAGTACACTTCAAAATCATTATTAAATTTTGGAAAAATTCCATTAAGTTCACATATCAAGGAACTCGCCATAAAAATATAGACTCAAATAAATTTATTTAAAGGGTTCACATTTAACAAATTCTTATAACTATCTTTTATTAAAATCTGAAGGTTACATGATTTTGTTTTTCAAAACAGAACACTTTAACATTATTATTTAATTCTGGAAAAATACATTTAAGTCCAGAATATAACAGGGAACTCATCATAAAAATTTGAAATCATATAAATTAATTTAAAGGGTTGATATTCAATAGATTCTGAAATCTATCTTTCATCCAAAAATCTAAAAGTTACATGATTTCGTTCCTCAAAGCAGTACATTCTATATTCAATACTAAATTCTGGAAAAATCAATTTAAATTCAGCACATAACGAGGAATTCACCATAAAAATCTGAACTCAAATAAATTTAGTCAAAGGGTTCAGATTCAGCAAATTCTGAAAACTAACCATTATTTTAAAAATCTGAAACTACGACAGTATAGTGGTAGAAATTGCATATTTTACAATCTATGAGTCGGATTGAGGATCCTTCAAATGTTCTAGAAACTAGACACAGTGAGCTACAATTTCTATTTAATAAGTTTTAGGAGATATCATCAGAAACTATGCCGAAATCTCATTCCAATCTGTAACAGACAGCAGTCCAGAACAAAAACAACATCGAAATCTCATCCAAACTCGATCAACCGACTTATATACATTTGTTTAAACCCATATATAGATGGTTTCTGATGAGATTTCGATGTTAGAGTTCCCCCATCCTAGCACACAAAATCACGCAGGTAAAACCCCTCGAAAACACCCCAAACGAGTTCAACACAAGCCAGCAACAGTAGCTGCTCTTGCTGGTTGAACAGTAAGCCACGGGTTACTGTTCACCCGAGAGCCAAAACACCCCCAAACCCTTACCCTAGGTTTAGGGTTTAACCCCGAAACCTAACCCTAGGTTCTTAATACTTCAACATGTGTTTTGTGGTGTTAAATACATACTGTGCATAAAAAATCAAACTTCAACCCCACTATAAATTTACCAAAAAACATAATGAAATATTTCATCAAAACTTCATCTCATAATAGGAATCAACAATGCATGCTATTCATTCAATAGATCCACATCAAAACCTAGCACATCAATTTATTCTACCATAGAAACACAACAAGGAAATTTGAATAACTACTCACCTCAATTTGAAGAAGTCCCAAGTTGAAGGAAATAATAATAAAAAAAAGATTCAATCATCCTCCTTGCAAAAATCCAAGATCCAAGCCACAAAAAACTCCAAGAAAATAATGAGAAAAATAGGTTTGAGTTCACAACAGGGAATAGCGGCTGCCCCCCCCCCCCCCCCCCCCCCATATAGGTCGGGATCTAGTTTTTTAGGGTTTCACAAAGTTTACAAAAATACTCCTCAATAAAATTATTTATTTACATATATGGATCCTTCCAATTATTAGTTAATCAAATTGATTCAAAATAAAATTAAATTAAATCTCCTCACTCTCCTAATTTGGTCGGCCAATATGCACAAACCAGAAAAACCGAAATCTAGATTTTTTTTACTCCAAGTGGCAATTTTGCACAAAAGTCATTCTCTTTGTAATATTTGCAAACAAGCCATAAAATATTCGTAAAAATCCAAAAAAATAGAATTATTATCTACTAATAAAGATAGATTTTCCAAATAAATTTTTCTGACTTTTACTCTCCATGAAGAATATTTTCAATAAGGTTCCCAACAATCTCAAAATTGCGTAATTATATATTTATTCAATTAAATCTATAAAAATCAATCAAATATGAATGTAATCTAATTCCTTAGAGCATCTGTAGTCGTTTGCTATATATCGATAATATCGATATTTAGGTTAAAAAGCAGCTGCAGTCGTTTGCTATATATCGATATTATCGATAAAACGCTACAATAGATTGCTATATATGAGAAGCGATATAGCTTTTATCGATATCTGAGGGACGGCGTTCGAAGAGCCGTCCCACAAAAAAAATTACTATTATAAGCGTCGGACGGCACTTGAAATGCCGTCCGTTCGAAAAATTCCTATTTCAGCCGATTAATTAAATCCCAAATATCCAATTAAAGTACACTGCATGTGCCATTTCCACTATTCCGATTAATTAAATCCCAAATATCCAATCAAAGCACACTGCATGTGCCATTTCCACTATTCCCGGACGGCACTTGATGTGCCGTCCGTTGGGAATTTATTATAAAAAAAAAATTCGCTGAATTGACGAGATTGCCCCCATTCAATTCAAAAAAAATGAATGATGAGATTTCGTTGAAGGGTATTTCGGTCGAAAAAATGCCTAGACACACGGGTTGCGTTTTTTTTTTTTTTTTTTTTTTTTATAAAACGGATGGCACTTCGTGTGCCGTCCGACGATTCCGCTTGCTTTTTCGCCTCCGACGGCATATGAAATGCCGTCGCTTAATATTAAATAATTGTTTGCTATAATATAGCTTTCGACAAGTGCAGCGAAATCCAAATTTCTATTTCTATTTATCGATATATGGATAAATTTAACAATAACGACTACAGATGCTCTTATAGCCATCTACTGAATAGCCGGCCCTAAATGCAACCAAACAATTTTAAGTTCAAAATTCTCTTCCAAACAAATTTTTACAAAAATGCCTCCTTGCAAAAATCATCCTCCTTGCAGGAAATAATAATAAAAAAAAGATTCAATCATCCTCCTTGCAAAAATCCAAGATCCAAGCCACAAAAAACTCCAAGAAAATAATGAGAAAAATAGGTTTGAGTTCACAACAGGGAATAGCGGCTCCCCCCCCCCCCCCCTATAGGTCGGGATCTAGTTTTTTAGGGTTTCACAAAGTTTATAAAAATACTCCTCAATAAAATTATTTATTTACATATATGGATCCTTCCAATTATTAGTTAATCAAATTGATTCAAAATAAAATAAAATTAAATCTCCTCACTCTCCTGATTTGGTCGGCCAATATGCACAACCCAGAAAAACCGAAATCTAGATTTTTTTTACTCCAAGTGGCAATTTTACACAAAAGTCATTCTCTTTGTAATATTTGCAAACAAGCCATAAAATATTCGTAAAAATCCAAAAAAATAGAATTATTATCTACTAATAAAGATAGATTTTCCAAATAAATTTTTCTGACTTTTACTCTCCATGAAGAATATTTTCAATAAGGTTCCCAACAATCTCAAAATTGCGTAATTATATATTTATTCAATTAAATCTATAAAAATCAATCAAATATGAATGTAATCTAATTCCTTATAGCCATCTACCGAATAGCCGGCCCTAAATGCAGCCAAACAATTTTAAGTTCAAAATTCTCCTCCAAACAAATTTTTACAAAAATGCCCCTTTCTTTCGAAGTATTTGTAAAAAATAGTTTCTTTATTCAGAAAAATCCCACAATTTAGAATATACTTGATTATAAATAGGAGAAATTTATTCCGCAATTCAAAAGTAGAAAATTGCACTTCAAAAGTATTTGCACGTGTGAAAATGTCGACTTTACAAAAATTCAAAATAATTGAATAAATTGATCTAAATTTTTTTTATTAATTCAAAATATTGTATTGAAAATTACGGGGCGTTACACAGAGAGGGAGAGAGCTAAAGCAAAAAATGATAAAGGGGGCGGGGGATATATACTAAACCCAGCGACTCATCGATTTCACAAAACCAGCAACTCCCTGATATCCACAAACATGACGTCAACATCACACGTGTCACTACAGGAGTGGTCCATGTGAAGCACAACTCCTCTCCAAGTCCATTTTTCTTAAAGTTCAAAACGCTCGAGCCTCGGCATACACTTCGAGTCCGCTAACTAAGAACAAGCTTTTGATCAGCCACCAAGGCTCGAGGCTCGGCATGTGCTCGAGCAGGAAGCCAACTATCTCCCAAAAAGCGCATCTAAGCAAGGCCATCAGGCTCGACGCTCAGCAATTTCCTCGAGCAAGCAGCCAGCTTTCTTCCAAAAAGCGCCTCAAAGCAAGGCCATCAGGCTCGACGTTCAGCATGTGCCTCGAGCAGGCAACTACTTTCTCACTAAAAGCGCCTCAAAGCAAGGTCATCAGGCTCAACGCTCGTCATTTGCTACGAGCAGGCAGCCAACTTTCTCACTAAAAGTACCTCAAAGTAAGGCCATCAGGCTCAACATTCGGCATGTGCCTCGAGCAGGCAACCAGCTTTCTCCCAAAAAGTGCCTCAATGCAAGGCAAGGCCATCAGGCTCGAAGCTCGGCATGTATCTCGAGCGGGCAGCCAGCTTTCTCATAAAAAGCACCTCAAGGCAAGGCCACCAGGCTCGACACTCGGCATGTGTATCGAGCTAGCAGCCAGCTTTTCCCTAAAAAAGTGCCTCAAAGTAAGGTCATCAGGCTCGACGCTCGGAATTTGCCTTTAGCAGGTAGCCAGCTTTCTCATAAAAAGCATCTCAAGGCAAGGCCATCAGGCTCCACACTCGACATGTACCTCGAGCATGCAGCAAACTTTCACATAAACTCCTCGCAGAAAGCTCCTCACTCGAAGTGCTCCGCGTCGACCCCCTAGCTCGGAGCTCAGCACTTGTCTCGAGCAGGCACACAGCTTCCTCTCAGAAAGCACCTCGCTCGAAGCGCTCGACACCGAACCCCAAGCTCGAAGCTTGGCACATGCCTCGAGCAGGCACACAGCTTCCTCTCAGAAAGTGCCTCACTCAAAGAGGTCGGCACGTACCTCGAGCAAGCACGTAGCTTCCTCTCACAAAGCGCTTCACTCAAAGAGCACGGTACCGACTCCCTAGTCGAAACTTAGTTAATTATTTAATATTTAAAATAATTGTAAGTTAAGTTGTAACTTGTAAGAGAGAGGGAGGATACTTAGTATCCTATATGTTACACTATGTATACGTACATATATAATGGTCAACCAAGCCTTGTATTTTTTATACCATTAATCAAAAACCGCAATAACTTTGGGGTTATAGGAGGGAGAACCATAGAACGACAAAAAAAAGGTATGGTTAGCTGTAAAATGCTATAAATTGGTGAAAACTGTGTAGAGATTAGTAAACTATACCATTTTCTATATCAAGCTATCTCTATTTTTTATTTTTATTCATATTTGGTCACCACAATTATATATGAGTAATGTTAAACCTACTACCAAATTCACTATATTTTTTCTTCACTAGCTTATGTGGCACACTACTATTAGAGGTTTATATCACCTACAAACCTCCACTAATAGTATGCCAACCTAAGGTAGTCAAAAGAAAGGTAGTGGGTGTAGCATTGCTCATTATATATACTTGTAACATCCCGTATTTCTATTTTAATTAAAAATACATTTTTTCAATTTTTGCACGTACGAAGCACGTGCTAATTTTTCCATCTTTATTTTTCTTACTCTTATTTATTATTTTAGCATGCATGAGTCTTTTATTTAGCCTTTCTTTAAACCCATGGACCTAAAAATAGATTCTAGCCCACTAGATTAATTAATTAATTAATTAAAAAGCAAGCCCACATGACAAGTCCATTAATTAAATCTCAATTTTTGGTTGTGCAGGGACACACACATGACATGTAACAACTTTTTAATTCACATATTAGAACTATAGGATTTGTATTTAATTTTGTGTGTGTGAGTGTGCACTAGTGCACAACACTTGCATGTGTTTAAAGAGAGAGAGGAGGTTGGTTATGGGAGAGAGAGAGGCCGGGAGTGGGGGTTAGAGAGATGGAGAGTTGGAGTAGCGGGAAAGTGAAAAGGTGAGTGGGTAGTTATTAGGTGGATGAGATTACATTTTATCCCTTCATTTTGTCCGATAAATACCCCATTTTTCTTCTCATTTCACACCAAGACAAAAAAAATCAAGAAACGAAAAAGAAAGAGAGTTAGAGAGTGTTCTTGTTGCATTGGAGGCTTTTTGGAGTACTCTTGCTAGGAGGAGAAGGACTAGGTTTGCTTGTTGGAGCTAGAAGTTGTGTCCCATCATCTTTGTTTGCAAATTCTTCATAAGAGGTGGGTGATCTTGTGCTTTCTAAATGTAGGAAATACATGCTAGAAATGATTAATGAGTAGTATAGATTAAATTTGTTGTGTTAAATGTAGAATAGAATCCATGCTATTGTATGTGCTATGAAGGATAGAAATTTTTCGTTGTGATTAAGAAAGATAGTTGCCATCATGATAATTAGGAAGAAGAATATTAAACAAAAGAACTAATGCCATGAATCGTACAAATATGCTTGTTAAAATTTTGAATGTCGAATTTGATAACTTATATGACTATTGTTAAGTTTTCCCATATAGCCAAGTTAATTTGTAGTAAAGTTTAAGTTGATACAAATAAAGTCTTATAAAGTTGTTGTAAGAGAAACAAATTGTTATTGTCACTACAAGAAATTTGCCATATACCAACGGACACCTGTAGTGACGGATCACTAAAACCGTGGGTATAGACATCATATAGCTACAGACGTGTAGTAAACTGTGGGAATAGGTATCCTATAGCTTTAGAGCTTTTAATCCGTAACTATAAGCTTTTAATACATAACTATTATTTAATTTCTCCCTCTCTCACCAAACCCTATCTCCAAACCCCCCTCTCACCAAACCCTATCTCCAAATCCCCCCTTCCCGCCGTCGTGCTCCCTCCCTGCTGCCGTACCGACAACTTGATCTCTCTCTCTCTCTCTCGATCTCGAATCATCAACCCGTTCTCCGGCAAGCCACCACCGTGAGCCCCTATCCAGTTGTCGCCACTCCCATCGAGACCCCCCCTTTTCCCTACTCCCGTCGTCACCCAATGCCAGCAGCCCCAATCGAAACCCCCTCTGCTGCTCCCCAATCCCATCGACGAGCAACTGCCGTGATGCCTCCTGAGCACCGCCCCACCTTCCCTCGATGCCCAGGCACCCACGGCCCCCAGCCCCGACCTTCCTTTCCTGTTCCTCGTCGGCAATAGCCAAACCCGGTCTCCCCTTGCTCCTCCATCCCATCGTCCAGCACTGTAGCACCGCCCCCGCCCTCCTGTATCCGTCGCGTTGTCCAAAAAGTCTCCCAAAACTGATTGATGAAAAAGTTTGTTTATATTTGTACTTTTCATTTTTAGTTGTAAGTTTCTATACTTGATACCATAGTTCCCATAAGCGTGTTGTTATTCTTTGATTTGCAATTGAAGATCTTCCTGTAGGCTTCCCAATTTCTACGGATCATTACATTTTATTTAACTCAAGTTCCTGGTCCTAACTATCACAGTCGAGAGGTAATAGTCTTTATGAACAGTTTTTTCAATGAACTCATTATTTATATATAGCTCTTCCGATTTTAAGAACACACTTGTTGATATCCTTCCATTTCAGGGCTCTAAGTTTGCAACTTTGCCTCCCCCAAACAACATATTCAAAGTGCTTCTCTTAAATTGTAAGGATCATTATGTAGATCTCACTTGTGAGGTGCATTGTTTAAAAATGCTTTAAAATGTTGAATTCTCTTTGTGCGTACTTACCATAATCCCACATGATATTCCCATATTTTCATCTAATTTGGATGGGCTGTTAATTTTGAGGGTTGTTGATTTTAATCACTTGCCTTGTTCTTCAATTTAGGTACACTGTAAATTAGGTGGTATAATTTGATCACAGAAAACTACCAGGTTTGTGCACTTAGTTTCTTATATTTTGCTTATGTCTTCATTTTTTAACTCTGAAGTCATATAAAAGTATTATATGTGGTTTGCTCTCTAATCTTAGAGATGTATCCTTCCGAACAATACATGAATTGCCTAGAAGAAAATTTTATTTGTTCTTGCACTGATTATGGTGAGGTAATATTGATCAACTAGGAAGAAGTAATTCTAGTTCTCCATTATTAACTAGAATATACAAAAGTGCATAGGTTTTGGGAGCTTTAGTATAAAAGCAAAATGGATTAGACTATAGACATGTAATAACATCTTTTTCTCAAGTTTTCATATTCCGTCTCTTTCTTAAATTTCTTACAGAAATGCCAAATCGGACTAGCAGTGTCGTTCCATTGTTGCTAAACACAGTGTCGTTCCATTGTTGCTAATCTCAAATAACATTTTTTGTGTGTGTGTAATATGATTGTATGTTTGTGCACAGGTCAAGTGTTTTCAAAATCTTTCATTGAAGCATTATTCAAAATTTCTCATATATACGAACTGGTAATGGCTTTTGAAACTTCTAGACTTTGACAGAGAACAAATTAGAAGTATTCTTTTCGTATGCTGATCGGTCTATCTTTTTTTTTCAAGTATGACTTTATCTTTTTGTTGTTTAATATGTAGGTATCATGTGCACGAGCTCTACTATTTTTGATTTTAATTTTAGTTTTTTTAATTAATACATTAAATTCTCATAAGGGATCAAGAACCCTTAGATCTATATAGGAGGTCAATTTGTAACTAAATAAGGATGTATCACAAATTAAATGAGTAGAATCTAGATTTCCCTTCTTGGAGACTAGTTAAAGTTGTGCTGTAAATTTCTAGTCTATGCTCTAAATAGACTCTCAAGGGTGCAAAGATAGCCAGTAGTAGGTGCTACAACTTAATTGGAATTATTTTAGCAGATCTTGAAGTGGTGGACCTATGGGAAAAAAAACGTATCTGAATATGATCAGAATTTATGCAGAGTTGTGCAAAACTGATTCACCATTTTAGAACTTTTTGTTTGTCAAAAGATTGATAATGTATGAATTATCTGGATGATTATTTTTGTTTTATTTGTTTGAAACCCATTACTACAGTTTGAACTATTGTTCAAGCGACAACATGGTTTGTTGCAGCCTTCAATGAATGAACTAGCAAATACCAAAGGATAGAAAAGGTTATCATAATATTGCAACCATTATGTGCGTCTGTGTGTGTGTATATATGTATTTGATCAGTTAAGTTACTAATAGATCTCTAGTAGTATTTATCCGCATGGAAGAACTGCTGAGAAGAAAACAAAATTCACGTTTATTTGGAAGTATAGATAGATCACAAATTAAAGAAGCAAGTAATAATTTTGAAGTAAGATGTCGTTCAATCCACATCAATAGTGATTGACTTCCTTGAGACAGTAATGGATTTTAGTCCGTGTCAGACATGCATTTGGCACCTACACTTACCAGCATATATTCGGTGCACCAAATCCTTGTCCATGTCAAAACTTGACACCAAGAACCATGTCCAACCCTTATCACACTGACACTAGAGTGAGAAATAAGGGAGAGCCAGAGAGGTAAGTGAGAAGTTGCATGAGAGGTGGTTCTAGGGGTTACAATGGTAGGGGTCTCATTTTGTGATAATGCTTATATACACGTAATTTAACTTTTATGGCCTCTATAGCAATTTGAAGCATGCTGTAGACTTTAGTTGCTTTTTCTATTGTTCTTGTTGCATTATTTCATGTATATTATGTGTCCCGTTTTCTAAGGCTGCAGTACACCACAGGAAATCATTGTCTGTGTAAAACTGGTGATTGCCCTTTTTCCTATTGCATTATGAAATGTGATGCTTTAGCCTTTAGTGAGGCATTCCTCGCTATTGACCACTATGTAACAAATTAAATTGAGTACATGCTGTGAGCGATCTCCATTTATGGTTATAGAAAAAATTCAATTTATCTGTACTATGTCAAACAAGTGAGTCCAAATATGTAGTGTTCTTGCTGCATACTTGAAATGTTTTAGTACCTTGATTGTTCTTCCTTCTTATTTTTTATTTTGTTCTCTGTGTTTTTGGCCCCTTCTTAATTGTCGAAATAAAACATAATCTTTAATCTTTTTATTGTATGTGTTCTCTCTTTTTCCAAGCGGTTTTAAGTTTATCATAGACTTTAATTTGTTCTTGATTTGAGGAAAAAATCTAAAATATGTGCACTTTGCAGTACCCAAACAATGTCTTCAGGTGTTGATGACAATGGTCCTGATAAGGAGAGCACTTCAGATAATCATTATGATAGTGATCAAAAATTGGAAGGTTATTCTAATGTTGATTTTTGGTACTGTACTAACTGTACAATGCCAAATTACAAAGAGGTTTACAACTGCGGGGTAAGAGATCTCGTGCCCTCCTTGTAATGCTACTGATGGATGTATTACGTTCACTAGTATTATCGTATTTGTTACGTGTCATCTCCATATACCATATTACTGCATTCTTGGTTTCGTTTCGTTAAATCCTCACTCATAGAATCTGGGGAAATTTCTCACTGTTTTAGCTAAATAAAGAAGATAAAAACAACTTCTTATCCCTAGTAGATATGGCTCTCACTAAATTTACTGTTCACAACTGATTGAGTTTTTATCAAGATTCTTATGGTGAATTTATATTTTCCTTGAAGGACTGTGGAGAACATAAGGAGTCAGCAATCTCAGAGTATGATTCTTTCCTGTCTAGTATTGGTCAAGCCGATCTGATTGACCCAGATACTGTTCGTAACGCTCAACATCAAGGTCCAGGTTTCAGTTCTTCTGGTGCTATTGTTTTACATTATTATATTTCTTGAGAATGCATGTAAAGCAGGTTGTGTGACTGTATTTTTGTGGTGCATACTTCTTAAAGTAAGTTGGCTCACCAACTTAATAGTTAATAACTTAACTAAACATGGTAAATTTAAATGTTGTTTCTAAGGGTTTTCTATAAAATGTATGATGCAAAAATTTTAAGTAGTATTCTTCCTGCTTTTGTTTGTAAAGACATGTTCGAATATTGCATACTGCATATTCTTGCAATCAGGGCTTGGAAGAGTAATATATCTGATTTAGCATAAGCAACATGGGTGGCAAGATTAAGTAACTTTTGGTTGTGTAAATATTATATATGGAGTATACTGTTGTCTTTGAGGAGGGTCTTAATAATTTAGTATGTTGCATGTGGATACCCGTGCACAATTTCTATCTGCATTTATAGATTTCAATAATACATTATTAGCTGAACAATTTTGAATATGCTTAACTGCATGGTCAAGTTTGTTTTATTTCGGGTTCATTTTGCGTGCAACAAACTGTGCACTATGATTTTCAGTGATCTATAATTTCCTGTGCACTATGATGCAGAATCACTATCAAAAGTCCATACGGCCATTGGGTTTGATGAGAGAATGTTGCTTCATTTTGAGGTATAATTCGTTGCATGGTCATGAATTACTAGTTGATTTGACAATTCTGGCTTTTCAATTGCTTCTCTTATATATGTAATAATGCAAGATTGATACCCTTATTTGAACTGCAAATATTTATTCATTAATCATTATAATCTTACAAGGTGAGCCTGTGACACCTTATTTTTACAATCTTATGTTGGTTACTTTTAAATCTTAATAAAATACTTTTGTTTCTAGAGCAAGGATAGGACCGCAGATTGTTCAATCCCAGTCATCAAGGACCCAACTCAATTTGCTGTTGCACATGCTCGATCGAGTAAGGTACTTTGCAAATATACGTTTCTCTGGCATTTTGAATCTGAATGACACATTTTGCATGCTATCTGAATATTGGCTATTTGTTGATGACCAAAATTAGTTCTTTTTGCTTTGTTTTGTTTATGAAGGGCTCTCAACAAGCGAGAAATGATTGAACTCGCTCAAAATGTAGCCGAGTTTGTGTTGCCAACGATGAATTGAAGAAGGTTGTAAAGGAGGTTTGCAAGATGCTAAAAGAAGATTACTGCAAAGAGAATCAAGATCAATCAAGATCTGGTTGCCGTAAAATAAGAAAATTGTTAGTGTCGTATCTCAAGTGAGGAGTCAGTTAAATGTTATCTTATAATGTCATTGAATATGTTGATCGTAGTTTAAAGTATTGATTCTCATGTCTTCACACATGAATTCAATTGTGTATTTGGTTATTAACTATTTTGTAATTTGACATGCTTGTAATACTTCATTAATTTTTAATATGATTGAAGTTTATTTTTTTTAATTTTGTTTCATAAATATATTTATCTATTTTATTGTGTATTTAGTTTATAATTGGATTAATATTATAAAAGAAAATATTAAATTATCATACGCGTAATTAATAAGAAAAAATTTTGTATAGAGCGATGGGGATATATTTAAATATTTGGATGCGAAAACCATTACTAAAACCTATAGCAATGGAGTTTCAACCGTGGGTATAGGAAAGCAAGTGGTGTCCTTAAAACCTATACCAATGGATACGAAACCGTGGGTATAACATCGAGGTTTTGTCCAACGGGTAAAAAAACCGTCGCTATAGGCTATAGTGACGGCATTTTGCCGTGGGTATAGCTAATTAAAAACGACGGAAAAATATGTCTGTTGGTATAGGTTTTACGTGCTATACCTACGGTTTTTTGCCTTTTACCCACGGATTTTTGCTGTCACTATATATCAAATTCCTTGTACTGTGTGCTTAAATTGAAGAAATGCAAATTCTTGTTCATTAATGAGAGAAAATAATTTGAAATAATAGATATAATGGCTAAAATATCAGTTAAAATTTTGTGAGTTACTGTTTAAAAGTAAACTCATTCAAGATGTAATAATTGCAGCCTAATGAAAGATTAGATCAAATGAAAAATAGAGTTTTGTGAAGATAATTGAATAACAGTACGGTTGAACAAAAGTATATTAGTGTAACTTGATGTCAGTAATCACACTTGGACTTCCTGGCTAGCAGGTATGCCATAGGGCTGTCGCAGTGCTTGTCGGAGGTCGTGGGTTCAAAACTTGTTAGACCCTTTTTTTTAAATTTCGTTTAATTAAATCCGAAACCCGAGAGTCAGTATATGGGAATTTCGATATGGCTTTATGACAGCCAAGTCACATGGACTTATTGGCTTGTGGTGTGGGCTTTGGGTGCTCACTGTGCTTGAACGGGGGTGCCTGGGTTCGAAACCTGACGATGCCATTTTGTTTTTTTTATTTTTGTGGATTTTAAATGAGTTCTCATGCAAAGAAAATTTTGAGAAAAATTCTAATATTCCTATAAAATGATATAGAACTTATTTTAAATAGTTTCATAATTTTCATGTATATTTTAAGATATTAAAAGTGGAATTAAGATAGAAAATGAGTTATTGACTTCAAAATTATTTAATTGAGAATATGACTTTTATTTTGAGAAGAAGAGAAAAATATTTGCTATGTTATGAGTTCTCTTGATGAGATCATAGACTTATGTTGAGTAAGAAATACTTGATTTGATTAAGATGTTAATGAGATTGAAATATATTATGTAGAGCTTTTTGAAAGAATTGTGAATGAATAAATGAATCATGAATGATGCTAAGTTAAGACATTGATTAAATTGTGAATAATTTGAAGATAAGAATACATTGAGTTTAATACATGATTATTGAAGGGTATGAGTACCCATGGATTCTTGTACATGAAAGGTTGTGATCTAGAGTTTAGTGAGACATCGGGTACCGGCATTGTTGAATTAAAAGATTTGAGTTATACTTTTTGAAATATGGCCATGGAGCTATCTCGATATATGTGATTAAGTCCGGTAGGGGGTAAAACTAACTCTATGTGTGATAATTATTCATGTCTTGAACTTAAGAACTGGGCACTAAGAGAAGATGTAGTAAACCTGGGCAAACGTAAGTGGGGCAGTCTATATAGTCGGACGGTGTACTCCGGGACTATAGACCCAGTCGGGCGGTGTACTCCGGGACTGAGGTTGCTTCGATGGAGACGAGCTTTTATTTTAAATCCGGGCTATGCATAGTCGGGCGGATAGTTTGCCGTACTCCAGTGTATATACGTATACCGGGGCTAGATGGGCACTTGCAGAATATTCGCATGATGAGGAGTATGTTATAATAGTCGGGCGGTGTACTCCGAGACTGGGATCCGTACTCCTGAAATATCTAAACCTTGCTTTTATTAATGGGTGGTTTTAATGGCGAGGGATCGAACCCTTTAATGTGGAGTACGTAGGTGCTTGCCCTCGGACCTATGTAGTATGGGATGCATAGAATCCGAACAAGTATGAATTAGTGTCATCTTAGTATAAAATATCTGCATTAGGAATTAAGGCATTGCATAAAGTCGGGCGGTGTACTCCGAGACTGGGATCCGTACTCCTGAAATATCTAAACCTTGCTTTTATTAATGGGTGGTTTTAATGGCGAGGGATCGAACCCTTTAATGTGGAGTACGTAGGTGCTTGCCCTCGGACCTATGTAGTATGGGATGCATAGAATCCGAACAAGTATGAATTAGTGTCATCTTAGTATAAAATATCTGCATTAGGAATTAAGGCATTGCATACACTTAAATGTTTAGAGTAGTCACATTTAACACTTTATTTTGCATTCAAATTTTTGGTTTGTTAAAGTATTAAGATCGTTATATTTTCGGCATAGAGAGGATGGTCGTGTATAACATTTTCGTCGGTTGTAAGCAACTGACGTGCCCATAGTTTTATATGTAGAAGTTGGATTTTCATGAAGATATAAAGTTGATATGCTGCTGTTGATTTATTTAAATGTTAAAGATGTTGCAATTGTATAATTTTTCATTATTGTACTTCATTTTATCTTCTGCTGTGTAATAATTATAAAGGACTCTGTTGTATTATAAGAAGTTCAAATTTCCTTGTGAAATTGTACGAAGTGAAGTGTAAAGAACCTGTGGAACTTTGAATTCGGTCGTATTTGGAATTCAGGGCGTTACAGATGGTATCAGAGCCATGCTTCATAAGTAGTACAAATTTATAAGGAATGACACCCTAGAATTGACATTAGAGTGTGAGTTTCAACTTATAGAGATTTAAATGTAAGTAACTTATGTTTGTGTTTCTCTATATGATGACATTTTCTCCTTATTTCCCTATAAGATGGCCAATCATCATGATCCCCAGAATGAGGCACATTGGTTTTTCCCCTTAGAGGATGAAGAGGAAGAGCCAATGGAGGAAGAAAAAGACCCAGAGGAGATAGAAGAGGAATTCTCTGAGTCCAAGGAGATTACTCCACCTCCGCCTGATTTCCCCGAAGAATCCTTAGACGAAGAACTCGTTCCATATGAACAAGACGATATTGTTGCTTCTCTTTGAAGAGAATTGGATGCTCAGAAGTGGAGAGTAAACCACTTGGATGCGCAATGGGTAAAAGATAAGAAGCGCATCTAGGAGCTGAGTTTTCAAGTGTGCGAACTCGAGAAGGTTCAACAAGTGAATGATCGATACTTTGCCAAGTTAGACCACATCAATCGCTGGGACAAGCAGGAGTGGCATCAGAGTTTTGAAGATATGAAGAAGGAAATCCAGGAACTACGGGAAGAGCTCAGAGCAGCCAAGAGAAACCGTGGAATCTAGAATGTCTTTAGTTAAAAGGATGTAATGGATGTGATGAAGCAAGTTTTTCTTTCTGAATGTAAAAAGTTTAATTTTGGAATGAATAAATTTTGTTGAAGAGATGTTATTTGTTTTATTTATGATGATTGATGGTGAATTTTATGACTCAAAAATGGCACAAAGGAACAGGAACGAAGAAGGGCATATCGGTGAGATTGGGCTAGATTTGGAGACCGAACTAGCTCGAGTATATCAGACCTTAAATGCGTTCACTACCAACATCGCTGGGAACACTAGGCCAGGGCTAGAAGTGCATGTCCCCGAAGCAATCATGCTAGTAGAGTCGTTCAAAAGGATGAAGCCACCTGTGTTTGAGGGCCAGGCAAATCCAGACGCTGCTGATGACTAGATTAGGCAGATTGAAATAGTTTTTTAAGTGCTAGAGACCATAGAGGCAAGTAAGGTGACGTTGGTCACCATCCAGCTAGAGAAAGTTACAGGAGTTTGGTGTCAATCATTAAGGAGGACTTTGGGCAATGTGCATCTTACTTAGGAAGAGTTTCTTGAAGAATTCAGGAGTCACTATTTTTTCATGGATGTTCAAGAGAAGAAGGTTATGAAATTTTTGGGCTTGCAGCAGGGAGGTATGACTGTGCGAGAGTATGAGACCAAATTCAACCAACTCTCAAGGTACGCGCCGGAAATAGTTTTGAACGAAGCTAAGAAAGCACGGAAGTTTAAGCAAGGGTTGAGGCCAAGCTTGAGGACCCGCATGATACCCCTAAGTATCTGAAGATTTGAGAAGTTAGTCAGGAGGGCGACCGCTACTAAGTCGGATATGAACCAGTTGCAGGCAGTACAAGTCAAGAGGAGTAATTGGAGCATGTGCAAGAGGCCTGGAGTACCGGGAAATTTCAGGGGACAGCCCCCAGCACAGCGTTTCAAACCAACCGGAGCAAATGTTGTTGCAGTAACTGGAAGGGTACCCACCTGCTTCAAGTGTGGAGAGTCAGGCCACTTATCTCCTGGGTGTACCAAGTTGCAGGCGAGCAAGACTTGCTATCTTTGTGGCAAGGAGGGTCACATCAAGCCATTTTGCCCTTAGCTTCAGTGGGAAGGGTCAAGTCAGAAGCAGTCCAACCCAGGGAAGAAGCAATTCCGGCAGGGGCGAATGTTCGCTTTGACCGAGGCCGATGCTGATGATGTAGACAACGTCATCACGGGTATGGGAGATGATGTTTTGTTGCTTTGTTGCTTTTCCACTTATGTAATAAATGTTATGTAATGAGAGTACTCTTATGTAACAGGAGACATTCAGATAAATGGAATAAAGTATCAATTTTATTTGATACTGGATCATTGCACACATTTGTGTCACCCTCATTTGCAAAACGATTGGGAGTCGAACCTAAAACATTTCCTGGCAAAGTTCTATCTGTGGCTACTCCGTCAGGAAAAAACTTGACTACTGACCGATATTATGAAGGGTGTGATCTTGAGATCGGAGGCAGGCTCCTTGGCATTGACCTCATTGAGTTGGTAGTTTTGGGGGTCAACATCATTATTGGCATAGACTGGATGTCAGTTTACAGTGTCACTATTGAATGCAAGAGCAAGAAAGTTGAATTGAAGGCACCAGGAGGACCAGCAGTTACATTTCAAGGAAAGAGAAAGTGTAAGCAGTTGGTAGCAGCTTTGGCGGAGCAGAAGGTTCCTGAAGAAGTAAAGCAGATTCCAGTGGTCTGAGATTTTCCAGCAGTGTTTCTTGAAGATCTACCTGGGCTTCCTCCTCATCGAGATGTAGAGTTCAGCATCACCATTCAGTCAGGGAGTGCACCCATTTTCAAGGCACCATACAGAATGGCGCCGGTTGAGCAAGATGAGATCAAGAAGTAGATTGAAGAGCTGTTGGACAAAGGATTCATCAGGCCTAGTGCGTCACCTTAGGGAACCCCAGTTTTTTTGGTGAAGAAGGATGGATAGATGAGGATGTGTATCGACTACTGAGAGTTGAACAAGGTTATAGTGCAGAACAAGTATCCAATTTCTCGAATCGATGATCTGTTCGACCGTCTACAAGGAGCAGCTGTTTTCTCCAAGATAGACTTGTGGTCAGGATATCACCAAGTTTGAGTAAAGGAAGAAGATGTGCACAAGATGGCATTCCGAACTAGGCATGGTCACTATGAGTTTCTAGTCATGCCATTTGGCGTAACCAATACACCAGCTATCTCCATGGACATGATGAACAGGGTCCTGTGGCCATTCATTGATTCTTTTATCCAATTTCTCGAATCGATGATCTGTTCGACCGTCTACAAGGAGCAGCTGTTTTCTCCAAGATAGACTTGCAGTCAGGATATCACCAAGTTCGAGTAAAGGAAGAAGATGTGCACAAGACGGCATTCCGAACTAGGCATGGTCACTATGAGTTTCTAGTCATGCCATTTGGCGTAACCAATACACCTACTATCTTCATGGACATGATGAACAGGGTCCTGTGGCCATTCATTGATTCTCTTATCGTTGTGTTCATCGACTACATATTGTTCTATTCCAA
Source organism: Hemerocallis citrina (assembly GCA_017893485.1). Taxonomy (NCBI): domain Eukaryota; kingdom Viridiplantae; phylum Streptophyta; class Magnoliopsida; order Asparagales; family Asphodelaceae; genus Hemerocallis; species Hemerocallis citrina. Next base: position 217,980 of record JACEHZ010000570.1, read on the forward strand.
TTTAGAAGAAGAGCATGACAAGCACCTAGCAGAGGTGCTGAAGAGGCTACAGGAGCAGAAATTGTATGCGAAGCTGTCCAAATGTGACTTCTAAAAAATCGAAGGCCTTCCTGGGTCATATCCTTTCTAAGGTGGGAGTGGCTACTGACCCACAGAAGATTGAGGCAGTGAAATATTGGCCAAGACCGACCACAGTGAAAGAGATTAGGAGTTTTCTGGGTTTAACTGGATACTACAGAAGATTCATTCAGAGATATGCCCAGATAGTTGTGCCACTCATAGGGCTTACAAGGAAGAACGTGAGTTTCAAATGGTCGGATCAGTGTGAAGCTAGCTTTCAGGAGTTGAAGGGAAGGTTGACTACCACTCCCATTTTGGCTTTGCCAAGAGCAGGAGTCGAATATGATGTCTACAGTGATGCTTCCCATCGCGGATTGGGTTGTGTGCTGATGCAAAAGGGAAAAGTAATAGCTTATGGGTCTAGACAGCTGAGACCACATGAAAAGAATTACCCAACCCATGATCTGGAGTTAGCAGCAATCATTTTTGCATTGAAGCAGTGGAGGCACTACGTCTACAAGGAGAAAGTCAACATGTACACGGATCATAAGAGTCTGAAGTATATCTATCAGCAGAGGGACTTGAATCTGAGGCAGAGGAGATGGTTAGAAGTGTTGGAAGACATCCGACCCGAGATCAAGTACCATCCGGGCAAGGCCAATGTTGTGGCTGATGCGCTCAGTAGGAAGTGCAGTTTGTCCCGGTTGATCACAACTCAGGAGAAGTTGGCAGAGGAGCTTGATCGAGCAGGGAGTGAGGTGGTTTTGCAAGCTTTGGGAGCTTCCTTAGCTCAATTAAGGATTCAGCCTACTTTGAGAGACAAGATCATCGACAGTTAGAATACCAATCCAGAGATTCAAGAGATGATGGAGCAGGTTGGCATTAGCAGGTTGGCAGAATTTCAAGTGAAGGATGAAGTGTTATGGTTTGGAGAGCGGCTGTGTGTGCCAGATCAAGCGGAACTGAAGGAGAGTGTTCTTCAGGAAGCACATGCTACCTTATTATTCGTGCATCCAGGGAGTACCAAGATGTACAAGAACATAAAGCAATATTTCTAGTGGTCAGGGATGAAGTGAGATGTGGCTGAGTTTGTTGCCAGGTGTGCAGTTTGTCAGCAAGTTAAAGCCGAGAATCAGAAACCCGGAGGTTTGTTGCAGCCATTACCCATCCTGGAGTGGAAGTGGGATTGTATCAGCATGGACTTTATCACAGGTTTGCCCAAGAGTTTCAAAGGCAATGATGCAATTTGGGTGATAGTGGACCGACTCACCAAATTGGCTCAATTTTTGGCGATGATGCTTACTTGGTCGATGGAGAAGCTGGCCGAGTTGTATGTTGGCGAGATTGTGAAGCTTCATGGAGTTCCGCTATCGATAGTATCCGACCGAGATGCGCATTTCACTTCGCATTTCTGGAGAAGTCTTCAAGCAGCTTTGGGGACGAAGACTGATTTCAATACGGTCTTTCATCCTCAAACTGATGGGCGGACTGAGAAAGTCAACAGGGTACTGGAAGATATGCTGAGATGTTGTGTGTTGGACTTGGTGGCAGTTGGGAGAAGCATTTGGCTCTTGTGGAATTTTCCTACAATAATAGTTTCCAGGCAAGCATCGGGATGGCACCGTATGAGGCTCTGTATGGAAGGAAGTGCAAGACACCGGTATGTTGGTATGAAGTGGGGGAACGACAGCTGTATGGGCCGGAGATTGTGCAGCAGACCTCAGAAAAGATCGAGCTGATCAGGAAGAGGTTAGTCGACGCACAGAGCAGGCAGAAGAGTTATACTGACAATCAGAGGAGAGATCTGGAGTTTGATGAAGGTGACTTTGTCTTTGTGAAGGTGTCTCCGACCAAGGGGTGATTCGGTTTAGAAGGGGAGAAAATTTAGCCCCGAGATACATAGGACCTTATAAGATATTGAAAAGGATTGGGAAGACAGCATATCGGTTAGAATTATTGGAAGAGTTGGCCTAAGTGCACAATGTCTTTCATGTGTCTATCTTACGAGGTTATATCCCGGATCCGAGTCATCATTTGCCAGAAGTGGCAGAAAGTTTGCAATTGGATTTGAGATATGCAGAGCATCCAGTAGAGATTGTGGATCGTCGAGAGAAGGTCTTGAGAAATAAGACAATACCTATGGTCAAGGTGATTTGGAAAAACCAATTTATTGAGGAGGCCACTTGGGAATCAGAGAAGAGGATGGTGAGAGATCACCCTGAGCTTTTCAACTAAAAATTGTACTCTTTTGTTTTCTTTTCTTTCTTTGTCTTTCTCGCTCTTAAGTGTAGTTCCGAGGATGGAACTATTCTAAGGAGGGAGTGCTGTAACATCCCGTATTTTTATTTTAATTAAAATACATTTTTTCAATTTTTGCACGTACGAAGCACGTGCTAATTTTTCCATCTTTATGCTAATTTTTCCATCTTTATTTTTCTTACTCTCATTTATTATTTTAACATGCATGAGTCTTTTATTTAGCCTTTCTTTAAACCCATGGACCTAAGAATAGATTCTAGCTCACTAGATTAATTAATTAATTAATTAAAAAGCAAGCCTACACGACAAGCCATTAATTAAATCCCAATTTTTGGTTGTGCATGGACTCACACATGACATGTAAAATCTTTTTAATACACATATTAGAACTATAGAATTTGTATTTAATTTTGTGTGTGTGCGCATTAGTGCACAACACGTGCACGTGTTTAGTGTAACGCCCCGAATCCCAAATACACTGAATTCGAGATGTTCTACAGGATCTTTTCACTTCCTTTAGTACAATTTTACAAGGAAATTTAAACTTTTCTCTTTACATCAGAGTTTACATCAATATTACACTTTATATTGCACAGCAGAAGTAAAATTTTACAACAATGAAAATAAATATACAACAACATGGAGTAATCTTTAAGCATTTGTTCCTCTTTAATCTTTATCAAGCCTTTTACCTGCATATAAGACTGTGGGTACGTCAGTTTATTCAACCGACGATCATTATACACGGCCATCCTCTCTATGCCATAAATAGTATAACTTATTTTCCATATTTAGCAAACACAAATTTGTCACATTTCAAACTAAAGGGACTACCCTATTGATGTCGTGTTGTGATTGTGCACTTAGTCCTTAATGCATTTATTTATATTACATGACACTAATGTGCACTTGTTCGGATTCTATGCATCCCATACTACATAGGTCCGAGGGCAAGCCCTTAATCGTTCTTCATCTTTGTAGGGTTCAATCTCTCGCCATGACTTAATCTACTACTGTAATTACGGTAGGTATCCTAGATGATCTATGAGTGCAAGTCCGTGTACAGAAAACCTGGAGGGGAATCCCACGTCATGTCACGACTCATCGTGAAGAACCTGTGGTAATTCAGCCTCCTTCATGGCACACGATCCTCATGCAGTCACCAAACATCCCACAAGCGTCACCACCGGGACGGTACCCTGGAGCAGTATCACGTCATGTCACGACGCATCGTGAAGACAGCCTGTGAAATACTCTCACGCCACCAATCCGATGGCCCTCATACTCGTGTTTTTCTCCTACTTTCATCACGTCTCCACTATGTACTAATCCTTAGTTTTTATTAAAATCATGAACAAGAATCAAAGCTATAGAGTTAGCCTCTCCACTAAACCGGACTTATTCATTCATTTCAACATGACCAACCTTGGTCTTTCTTTTCAATTTTCATTTCCAAATACCGGGGGAGACTTAGCTACTCTTTTTTGTTTCAATTTTCAATTCACAATTTCTAATCTGAGTATTTCCAACTCATAAATTCCCATGTTGAGTTATCATACTCAAAAGTATTTCTTTCCAATCATGATTTCTAATTCGTTCAAATAGTCCATAACTATACATGAATTTCATATGCTTTATCAATTATCACTTTTACTTTGAAATTCACACCACTAACGAATATTCACAATTCACATTTTTCACACTATTCTCGAATGAGAACAATTCACATCCATCACATAATAAAAGACTCATTCTTTACCATAATAATCTTCTAATTCTTCATTTCAAACTCTTTTTGCAAGGTATAATTTTCACAAAGTATACACATAGAACCATAGTTCTATTTATGCATTTTATTCTCAAATCGTAGTCTATTTCATGCAAATAATTCCCAAATCATTTTTATAAAGTCCCATATAATTTTAGAAGAATAACCATATTTTTTTCATAATTTTTGGACAATTAAAAACCCCAAAAAATAATTTTTTTCAATCTTGCCGAGGGCAAGATTCGAACCCAGCACCCAAAGAACACAGCCAACCGCACAAGCCACTAGGCCACATGTGCTAAGCGGTATAAAGGGAAAGCCGAGGGTATTTAAGGTCCTCGATCGCTGATTCTTGTTTTTTAAAAAAATTACATGAAACAATACAGTGCCGCAAGGATTCGAACCAGTCACCATCGTGAACCCAACCGCGCACTATAACCACTTGAGCTACGGCTCAGGTTGTCACTAGTATAATTCCAATTTCATTTAATCTATACTCTCTGTTATTTAGAACATTTCTGCATTCAACAAAGTTGCATATCACATTGTTCTTACTAATATACTGTACAAATCCGAATTAATCATTTTCCATCATGAATTTTATTCCAGTATATGAAAATAATTTCTTAAATAATTAGACATAATTTTCTTCATAATTGACACATTTCTACCATACAATTTGGTTAATGTGACATACTACTAATACAATTTTTTTTTGACATTATAATTTCATCAATCTCTATAATAATTCTCTACTCTTATTCATTTTCCAAATATAAGAATTTCTCTTAATTTATTCGCTACCACGCCATACAAGGTTTCCAATTTAGCACAAAAAAGTGACACAATCGATGTGCTAACTTTTGCACATAATTTTTCATGCTACTAACAAATGTTCCTTCACATAATTTATAGCCACATTCATATTGCACACAACTTAAATTTTACTAATAACAACACACATAACTTGCATATCAATAAGTTAATCAATCCGAGATCATCTTTTCAATTAAAATGTGCATTCTTATTAGTCATTTTCATGCATTATTTTGATAATTTAATCTAGCATGCATTCCTATGTTAGAAATAGGAAAATTTACCCACCTTGTTGAAGAAAAGAACAATTAGCAAACTCCTAGACGAATGTCCTTGCAACAAGATGCTCCTCCTCCTTGAATGCCGCACTCGAGCCTCTAAAAGCACCAAAACCGAGAGCTCCTTCCTTTTGAATGCCGGCCTTTTCTCCTTTTGTAGTTGTAAGCACCACTCCCACACACAACTCAATCTTTTATCTCACAAAAATTACTACTAGATAATATAATTGGACTATAGGTTTGGAAGAGAATAGTTTGGCACAAGAAGAACTAGCCATGGGGGGTATTTATACTAAAAGTCAAAGGGAATTGAGGGCTAGGATCAATTGGTTGGTTGTAAAATGGAGGGCTAGGATGAAAGTAGGAGTTGCAATAACCACCCACATCCAAGTAACCACCACACCATGATCACCACTCAAAATTTGGGTTTCCCTCCAAAAAGTCACAACCGGCCATGGAAGAGTGCATTTTGCACGTGTATGTGTAGTGCACGTGCATGCAACTAGGCCCAAAAATTATACATTTAATTTTTGTATAAAAATAAAATAGTCTTTAAATTGTATTCTACATGACAAGTTGCATAAAAATAGTCCATGGGCTTTAGTTTATGGGCCAAAATAGTTATTTTAAAATAAAATAAATAAATTACATTTTGGGCATAAAGAAAAAAGCTTTTTATCTAATTAAAATAAGGCTTTTGTATAAAATAATTAAAAGCACATATTAAAATATCTTTATTCATCTTGATGAAAATATTAACCAAAATATTGCACGTGCACACTACGTGCAAAATAAATAATTTTTCATTAAATGAAAAATCAGGTCATTACATTTAGAGAGAGAGAGAGGAGGTCAGTTATGGGATAGAGAGAGAGGCCGGGAGTGGGGGTTGGAGAGATGGAGAGTTGGAGTAGTGGGAAAGTGAAAAGGTGAGTAGGTAGTTATTAGGTGGATGAGATTACATTTTAGCCCATTATTTTGTCCTATAAATACCCCCATTTTTCTTCTCATTTCACACCAAGACAAAACAAATCAAGAGAGGAAAAAGAAAGAGAGTTAGAGTGTTCTTGTTGCATTGGAGGCTTTTTTGAGTGCTCTTGCTAGGAAGAGAAGGACTAGGTGTTGCTTGTTGGAGCTAGAAGTTGTGTCCCATCATCTTTGTTTGCAAATTCTTGATAAGAGGTGGGTGATCTTGTGCTTTCTAAATGTAGGAAATGCATTCTAGAAATGATTCATGAGTAGTATAGATTAAATTTGATGTGTTAAATGTAGAATAGAATGCATGCTATTGTATGTGCTATGAAGGGTAGAAACTTTTTGTTGTGATTAAAAGAGATAGTTGCCATCATGATAATTAGGAAGAAGAATATTAAACAAAAGAACTAATGCCATGAATCGTACCAATATGCTTGTTAAAATTTTGAATGTCGAATTTGATAACTTATATGACTATTGTTGAGTTTTCCCTTATAGCCAAGTTAATTTGTAGTAAAGTTTAAGTTGATACAAATAAAGTCTTGTAAAGTGGTTGTAACAGAAACAAATTGTTATTGTGCTTAAATTGAAGAAATGCAAATTCTTATTCATTAATGAGAGGAAATAATTTGAAATAATAGATATAATGGCTAAACTATCAGTTAAAAATTTGTGAGTTACTGTTTGAAAGTAAACTCAGTCAAGATGTAATAATTGCAGCCAAATGAAAGATTAGATCAAATAAAAAAGGGAGTTTTGTGAAGATAATTGAATAACACTACGGTTGAACAAAAGTATATTAGTGTAACTTGATGTCAGTAATCGCACTTGGACTTCCTGGCTAGCGGGTACGTCATAGGGCCATCGCTGTGCTTGTCGGAGGTCGTGGGTTCGAAACTTGTTAGACCCTTTTTTTAGTTTAATTAAATCTGAAACCCGAGAGTAAGTATATGGGGATTTCGATATGGCTTTATGACAGCCAAGTCACATGGACTTATTGGCTTGCAGTGTGGGCTTTGAGTGCTCACTGTGCTTGATCGGGGGTGCCTGGGTTCGAAACCTGACGGCGCCATTTTTTTTTGTGGATTTTAAATGAGTTCTCATAGAAAAATTTGGGGAAAATTCTAATATTCCTATAAAATGATATAGAATTTATTAAAAATAGTTTCATAATTTTTCATGTATATTTTAAGATATTAAAAGTGGAATTGAGATAGAGTTATTGAGTTCAAAATTATTTAATTGAGAATATGACTTTTATTTTGAGAAGAAGAGAAAAATATTTACCATGTTATGGGTTCTCTTGATGAGAACATATATTTATGTTGAGTAAGAAATACTTGATGTGATCAAGATGTTAATGAGATTGAAATCTATTATGTTGAGCTTTTTGAAAGAATTGTGAATGAATAAATGAATCATGAATGATGCTAAGATAAGACATTGATTAAATTGTGAATAAGTTGAAGATAAGAATACATTGAGTTTAATACATGATTATTGAAGGGTATGAGTACCCATGGATTCTTGTACATGAAAGGTTGTGATCTAGAGTTTAGTAAGACCTCGAGGACCGGCATTGTTGAATTAAAAGATTTGAGTTATATTTTTTGAGATATGGCCATGGATCTATCTCAGTATTTGTGATTAAGTTCAGTAGGGGGTAAAACTAACTCTAGGTGTAATAATTATTCATGTCTTGAACTTAAGAACTAGGCACTAAGAGAAGATGTAGTAAACCCGGGCAAACGTAATTGGGGCACTCTATATAGTCCGGCAGTGTACTCCGAGACTATAGACCTAGTCGGGCGGTGTACTCCGGGACTGAGGTTGCTTCGATAGAGACGAGCTTTTATTTTAAATCCGAGACTATGCTAGTCGAGCGGATAGTTTACCGTACTCCAGTGTATATACGTATACCGGGGCTAGAGGGGCACTTGCGGGATGTTCGCACGACGAGGAGTCTATTATAACAATCGGGCGGTGTACTCTAGGACTGGGATCCGTACTCGTGGAATGTCTAAACCTTGCTTTTATTTTTGGGTAGTTTTCATGGCGAGGGATCGAATGCTTTAATGTGGAGTACGTAGGTGCTTGCCCTCGGACCTATATAGTATGGGATGCATAGAATCCGAACAAGTATGCATTAGTGTCATCTTAGTATAAAATATCTGTATTAGACATTAAGGCATTGCATACACTTACATGTTTAAAATAGTCACATTTAACACTTTATTTTGCATTCAAATTTGTGGTTTGTTAAAATATTAAGATCATTATATTTTCGGCATAGAGAGGATGGCCGTGTATAACATTTTCGTCGATTGTAAGCAATTGACGAGCCCATAGTTGTATATGCAGGAGTTGGATTTTCATGAAGATATAATGTTGATATGCTGCTGTTGATTAACTTAAATGTTAAAGATGTTGCAATTGTATAATTTTTCATTATTGCACTTCATTTTATCTTCCGCTGTGTAATAATTGTAAACGACTCTGTTGTAATATAAAAAGTTCAAATTTTCTTGTGAAATTGTATGAAGTGAAGTGTAAAGATCCTGTAGAACTTCGAATTCGGTCGTATTTGGTCGGGGCGTTACAATACTAGTAATTTATACGTGCAATGCACGTCTTAACAAATATATTTATTTTTAAATTAAAAATTTTGACGTATTCTAGCCTCGACACTGAAATATCTTTTATATTAGTTATGCTCCGACAATGCACGTCTTATTTTTATTTTTTTTAATAAAATTCAGAAGTATTGAGGACTCGAACCTAAAACCTCCTTCATATTAATTATATATGTGTGTCACATGCTTTGATAGATTGAGAAATGACACTAAGGCCTTCTCCGATTATAATAACTAGCAATTTACATGTATGATGCACATCTTAATAAATATATATATTTTAATGTAAAAATTTTGACTTAGTCTGGCCTCGAACCTGAGACCTCTGTTATATGCACGAACAATGCACATTTTAATAATATTTTTTTTAAAATAAAAACTCTGACTTAGTGAGGACCCAAACTTGAAACCTTATTCATATTAGTTATGTATGTGCGTCATGCACGTTGATAGATTGACAAATGACATTGTCATGCCCCGCTTCCCAAAATACGGGAATACGAGTCCGTGACGAAGGCCCAACGAATGATTTTAATATCATCCATAAACTGTACCAGTCTTAACTTAACCATATGAAAAAGTAATAATCACAACCACGCAGAGAAACATAATCACATAAACAAAATAAAATCCAATAACCAAATCTGAGATACAAGAACTTACCAAATAGCTCGAGAATATGCAATGCAGTAACAGTTCGATGAGTTCCTTTCAGTTACCCATCACTGTCCCTGTATAACATAACTCAAAAGAAAGAGAAAGAGAACCCGTTAGAGCAAGCTATGGAAAAAAATTAGTAGGAAGTAGTAAAATAGAAAATAAAGGACTATATAACAAGAACAAAAATTGGAACGATATCGGAGTCAATAAATGATAAACGATAACAAAATCAAAAGTTGATAATCAATAATTCAGAAATCAGGAATCAATGTTTAATAACCAGTACTCAATATTAGTGACAATGTTCAGTGTTCATTTATGTCTATAAGTCTTTTATCAATCCTAACTAATGTACGTACTACTACGTCCCATACCACAGGTTAGGTGCATACAAAACAGTGTTCGTTTTAGACTTCATGGTGGAATCTACAGAGCGTGTACTCGGTGTAAGAAGATAACATGATAACAAGATAACATGATAACAAGTTTACAAGTATTAACAAGGTAACATGAAAACAAGTTCACAAGTATTTCTCCACCTTCCATGTCAATAGTCCATGTAAACAACAAGGGCCTTACCGAGTACATTTTCTGAGATTATCCACTACTAAGTCAGCCCTTATTAACCCCGGCTTGTTGTCATTTTATTAACAATCAATTATGAACATGCATGTGATCAATGTGGGTGATGATATCAATACTCATGCAACAGATACAATCGATGGGACCGATCACACTAGTACAATTTCCAGATGATATCAAGACTGTACAATACTTAAAATATACATGGTCCAATTTATTAAATATGGAAAACACGATTTATATGAAAAACATGACAATATATGGACTAAGTGTACTACAATTTCTATATACAATGTTTTAAGTTTCTGTGTCAAGAACCGGGTCGAAACCTCAGTACAAAATCAAGCAAATGACAAAGCAGTATATGTGAATGTTCAATAGTACAATAAATTTACGGTTCAAGTTTTATTTCAATAGCAATGGTACGATAAGACAACTATGAATCAATAGCATTATACAATAAAGAAACAACAGAGTTCAATTAGATGTGATATTCAAATTGATTGCTACTTGCCGGATTTCAAGGAGTGTTTTCTTGAACTAGAAACAATAAAATGAGTTGAAGAGAGGCTTGCCTATTAGAAGACGATTCTGAATATAAAAGAATAACGGGATGAGAATCCCGAAGACGACACGTGCACTCCACATACACCTTAATATGTGCAATAAATCTACAGCAACAAGAGCACACAAAGAGACCGCAACACAGCAAAAGAACACTATTATCACAGCAACAACACTCCACAAAACACCAAACAGCAAGTTCCCCTTTCACAAAACCAAACTGCAAACAGCGAATCTACTCCTCCACAACAGCGAATAGCAATCAGCCCATACAGCAACAAAACAGCAAATATCTAGCACACAGGACACCAACTCAACAACAGCCGAACCGCAAGAATGGCAACAAAAAGTGGCTTCAGTGAATGCGGTGGAGGCGGTGATTGGAGTGCGGTGAGGAGCGGTGACAGAGTGGTGGAGCGCTAAAGAAGATGAGGAGCTCGAGGGTTGAGCGGACGCGGTGGAGCTGCGATGGGTTCTCGTAGTTCTTCGAGGTCGTCGCGAGCGCAGCGACGGGGGAAACAGGGCGATGATCTTCGGAGGATGCAGGCGGAGGCTCGAGCTCTGGCAGTGATGGCGGTGTGTTCGGTGGTGTCGCGAGCAGGCAATGGCCCTCTGAGGAAGAGAAGGAGGTCGATGAGTTCGGTTGGATTTGGCACCATAATAGGGGAGACAGAGTGCAGAGGTTGGAGGCGATGGGTGATGGTGCTGTGGTGGTCGGAAGGTGGCAAGGAGGGTTGGTCTGTAGTGGTAAGGGCTTGACGATGAAGGGTGGCGGGATGCAAGGTGGTCGATTTCGGTGGTAGTTGACAGCTCGGAGACGGCAACAAGTGAAGGAGGACGGGGCGAAGCTTCGGGATGGCGGCAATGGCGGGAGGCCAGGGCTCAGGTGGCTCGAGCGAAAGGTGCTCGCAGCTCGAGCGACAATGGCGGGGCAATGCAAGGCAGGCGGTTTCTCAACAAGATGACAACGGAGTCGATGAGGGAGAGTAGAGGACGGAGGTCGAGGCAACGACTGACAAGGGGCTCGAAGGAGTAGGCAACGGGAGGCAGTCACGGCGGAACGAGGAAGACGATGGGTGCTACGGTGTTGACTGGGAAGACGGAGCGAAGTTGATGTCATGGTGGAGTCGAGGGAGACTCGAGATGCTGGTGAAGAGCGGGAGTAGGCGGTGCTGGCGATGGAGGATGGTGGCTGAGTGACGTGCTCAGGGGAGAGGCAGGGTGCACACAACAATGGTGAGGGAACGATGGTGGATGTGGTGGCGCTCGGGACTCGAGCAGAGGAGGAAGAAGACGACTACGGTAGGGGAACTCGAGGATGAAGTCGACTAGCTGCGAGGGGTAGTCGACTAGCGGGGAGTCGACGAGGGAGAGCTTCAGTGGATGTGTCTGGTGTTGCTCGTCGAGGTGCAGTGCTGGCTTCGAGAGCGGGGGTCACAAGATGGAGGACGGTGAGGAGAGGCAGGGGCTCTGCTTCGGGGCTATGACTGTGAGGGAGTTGTGGCGATAGTTGCAGTCTTCGAGGAAGCAGGGCAGTGGCTCGAGGTGGTCGAAGGCGAGGTGCAGGGAAGATGACGGAGTTGAGGAGAAGCAAGGGGATGAGGTGATGGGTGACCTGCTTCGAAACAAAGGAAGAGGGAGATAGGAGGAGAGAGAAAGAGAGTTGGGAGGGAGAGAGAGAGGGATGAGGTGAGAGAGTGGGGAGATGGGTTATAAAAATAATAATAAATATAATATAATATAATATAATATAATATAATAGTGGGTAGCTGGAGATTGTAGGGGGTTGTAGGTACGGGAATGTGAAGATTGGGGGGGAGTGAAGAGATTTGTACAAGGGTAAGTATATAGGATTGATTCTATACAAATACATATGGGTACTGGGTTTAGATTTTGGCTTGGTTTATGGGCTCGAAACAATTTAATAAATTAGTTATAGGATTGGGCTAACTTTGGGCTTAGGTTAGATATTAATAAATAATGAAATCAAAATATAAAATTGGGCTTTAGATGATGGGCTTCAATTTAAATAATTAAATAATATAATATAGATCAAAACTGGACTTTAACAAAAATAATAATAATAATATTAATAATAACACATCTCAATAATAAAAAATAATAATAACAATAATAATAAAATAATAATAACAATAATAATAATAACAGTGATAATGATAATGCCGATAATAATATTAATAGTAATAACAATAATAATAATAGTAACAACAATAATAATGATAATATGTATCAAAGTAGGATTTGAGATTAACAAATTAATTAAAATCCAAACAGTAATAATATAGCATATAAATAGTCAATCAATTATGAACAGAAAATACATCGTTATTCAAAATAAATGTAATCGTCGATTATAAAACACTTAGTAAAAGATTGAAACCAATTTAGTACAAAATAAGTTTATAAATAATCAAAATACCGGAAATATTCAAGAAATATGTATTTACGGGAACGGTGGTTACAGACACTAAGGTCCTATCCCATTATAATATTAGAGATTAGAGATTAGAAACATTATTATTATTATGATTATCAGAGATTATAGCATCCACAGTCGTTTGCTAACTATGCATTATATGCATATTTCCGCTCAAAAAGCGTTGCAGTCGTTTGCTATTTATGCATTTTTGCATTTTTTTTTCTATTGTAGATTTCTATATATGAGAGTGGATTTGAGAGAAATGCATACTATAAAGGACGCAACTTTACTTTGCGTCCAACGAAAAAAAATAAAATTTATTCCTTCGACGCAAATTTACTTTCCGTCCCTAAAAAAATATATATAATAAACCGTGATTAAAAAACTCAAAAAAAGTCAACAAAGCAAAAAAAAATTGCAAAAGGTGTCAGACGCAATATCACTTTGCGTCTGACCATTTTTTTGATTCTTTTTTTCTCTTCGGACGCAACATGAAGTTGCGTCCCACCTCATTATTATTTTTTTCTCTTCCGACGCAACATGAAGTTGCATCCCACTCCCTAGCATTTTTTTTTCTCTTCCAACGCAAAGTAAAGTTCCGTCTACCTATTAAAAAAATAATTAAAGTCCTCCAACGCAACTTCAAACTCCGTCTGATATGGGATTTTTATTATTTTAAATTAAATTGCTATAAATTACCATTCCACGACTGCAGCAAAGAAGCAAAATGCTATATGCATTTATGTATTTATGCATTTTCTAAACAATCACGACTGTGGATGCTCTTAGAGATTAGAGATAACTTTCATTATTTCCTATTTCGAACTTAAATATATAGATTTTTTTTCTTTTTGATAAAAGGAAGAGACAAGTAGGAAACCTAATCCCTTACAAAGTGTATTTTGATAGCATCAGCCCTAACAAATGCAATACATCCACTGAAAAATCGGCTGATCACCCGAATAGAAATCCGACTGCAACTGATGGCCGGCAATGATTCATTGCCCAATTCGCAACAGTGTTGCCTTCTCGGAAGATATGTGACACCTTCGTGGTAAACTCCCCTTCTACAAGATATTGATAGCGTGTATAGTCTGAAGTGTATGCGTTAAGCCAACTACTAGTCCGTGTATAGTCCGAGGTGTATGCGTTAAGCCAACTGCTAGTCCAATCAACAGATTAAAATATTAATTTTGATATAGATGCATGTTTTTTTTTGTTTTTTTTAGTTAACTAACGACACTTTCAAGTCTCAGGAGTTTTGACCCGCACAAATTTGACGGGTAAGCATGATTATAATATTATACTAGTAATTTACACGTGTGATGCACGTCTTAATAAATATAGTTTTTTAAAGTAAAAATTCAGACGTAGTCTGGATTTGGACCTAAAACCTCTTTTATAATAGTTATGCACGTGTGTAGCATGCTGATGCGGTTTGTTTTTGGGGGGTGGCTGCACTAGTTGTGAGTTCTTCTCGATTTGTATTTTTGCGGAAGCTTTGGTGCGGATGGTACGCCCGACCCTCAGCCAGGGGGGATGGCTCGGGAGTAGAGGCGGGAGCGAGGTGGAGATAGAATGCTCGGCTCAGAGCTAGAGGCTCGGCTCGGATCTGAAAGCTCGGATTCGAGAGTCTCGTGTACATGCACTCGGCCTAGAAACACCGGGGTTGGTCCCGGTGCCAGGCCCTCCGAAGGTCTAGTCAGTCACTGAAGGAGACTAACAGTAATTGGGGTTTTTTAGAGGGGAAAAAATTGATTACCTCTGGAAGGGGTAGGGGGCCTGGTATTTATAGAAAAAGACAACCAGGTCTGGACCCGTTTGGGACCGGGTCTGGACCCGATTGCCCGTGGGCTTGATGTGGCGGAAGCCCAAGTAGTATAGGACTGACGTGGCATGGGCCCGGGGTGGTTTAGGGCTGACATGGCGGAGGCCTGGGTGGTTTCCAGGCTGACATGGCAGATCCGGATGATCCGGTCGTGAACACCTTTTGAGGGGATCCTGTGGCCCAGGAGGGGCCACGTCATCTGACCCATACCAGGAGCCCCCCACTCCTGGAGGGCTGGATGACCCAGTCGGGTAGGAGTGGTTCCATCCGAGTTCCGAGCCTCCTGACTTGTTGGAAAAGCCTGGGATTTTTTGGTGGCTCCCGGTACCATTCGAGCGTCGAGCCTCCTATCGAATAGAAGAGGATTTTGGAGCTCGCGGTACCATCCGAGCGTCAAGCCCCCTATCGAATAGAGGAGGATTTTGGGACTCGCAGTGTCATCCGAGCTCCGAGCCTCCTGTTGAATAGATGAGAATTTTGGGTCTTGCGGTGCCTTCCGAACTCCGAGTCTTCTATTGAATAGAGGAAGATTTTAGGGCTCGCGGTGCCATCCGAGCTCTGAGCCTCCTATCGAATAGAGGAGGATTTTGGGGTTCGCAGTGTCATCCGAGCTCCGAGCATCCTGTTGAATAGAGGAGGATTTTGGGGCTCACTGTTCCATCCGAGCTCCGAGCCTCCTGACTTGTTGGAAAAGCCTGGGGGTTTTTTGGCAGCTTGCGGTACCATCCGAGCATCGAGCCTCCTATCGAATATAGGAGGATTTTGGGACTTGCGGTACCATTGAGCGTCGAGTCTCCTATCGAATAGAGGAGGATTTTGGGCTCGCGGTGCGATCCAAGCGTCGAGGCTCCTGTCGAATAGAGGAGGATTTTGGGGCTCGCGGTGCCATCCGAGCGTCGAGCCTCCTGTCGAATAGAGGAGGTTTTGGGGCTCGCGGTGCCATCCGAGCGTCGAGCCTCCTGTCGAACAGAGGAGGATTTTGGGGCTCGCGGTGCCATCCGAGCGCCGATACTCCTGAATTGTTGGAAAAGTCTGGGTTTTTTTTTGGGCAGCTCACAGTACCATCCGAGCGTCGAGCCTCCTATCGAATAGAGGAGGATTTTGGGGCTTGTGGTGCCATCCGAGGGTCGAACCTCCTGTCGAATAGAGGAGGATTTTGGGGCTCGCGGTGCCATCCGAGCGCCGACCCTCTTGACTTGTTGGAAAAGTCTGGGGGTTTTTTGGCGCTCACGGTCCCATCCGAGCGTTGACCCTCCCGACTTGTTGGAAAAGCCTGGGGGTAAAGAGGTAATTTTGTGTCACGTGCTGACATCATATGCGCAAGAATCGAAGCGACTTAGATCCTAGTGGCTGTTGGATCTTGATGATTAAGATCCAATGGCTAGATCTTTTCACAAAAATCAATGAGTCTCTTTCTTTGTTATAAATCCCCCCTCCCCTTTTTCTTTCCTTCATTTTCTCACTTGTGTTTTCCAACTTTCAAGAACAGGGATTTTTTCTCATCTGCCGTCGGTGATCTTTTTCCAATGATCTTTCCGTTAGCGCGGTACTTTCAGGTTAGTATTTCTGATTCGTAATGTCACGCTCTCAGTCTGGCTCCGAGTCAAGCTCGTCAGGCCATTCCAAGAAGGAAGATGGGTCACCCTTGACGTCTTGGTCCCTGAGCAATTATGGAATTAAAGAGGAGGTTCTGTCAGATCCAGGGTCGGATGGCGAGAATGAGGTAGTTTTCGTCGTGCAACCCTTGAGATCCCGTAGGCCAGGGAAGGAGCCTATGGATGAGGGCGAGGGGGAGAAGGAAGAGGTGGACCCTGAAGGGGAGGGGATGTTGATGACGACGAGGACAAGGAGGAAGAGGAGGGTGACGAAGAAGAGCAGGACCTCAAGGAAGAGGGGGACGTTGAGGATGAGGAGGACGAGGAGGACGACGAGGAAGAGCAGGACCCCGAAAGGGAGGGGGCCGTTGAGGACGAGGAAGACGAGGAGGAAGATTCTGAGGGGAACCAGGGGGAGCCCGATCAGGGTGCCGGGGGAGATGATGTTTGAGGAGATGCGGGGGAAGGTACCGTGGGAGGGGTAGCCGAGGGCGAGGGCGATCTCCCTCCTCTGCCACCATTGTCGACACCGTCTCCAGAAAGGAAAACTCGTCCTCGTAGGAGGAAGAGGAAGTGGGTCCCTCCGGATAGCCCCCCTCGCCATATAAATATGCTCCTAGACCGGGGTTCGAGTTTGCCCCTGTCACCTTCAAAAATTCCGGGTCGATTAGGATGTATCCTGATGACGTTGAGGATCTTGCTCCTCTCCCCTCCGTGCCAGGTGATGAGAGCAGGTGAAGATAAGGATGGATGGCATCCAATGTGTCCTGAGGGCGGACTACCTGCACATCCTAAGGACGGCCTACTTTATCCCCAAGGAGTTCGAACTCCTGATTGCGAGCCCTGGTATTCGTCCAACCACCACTCTCATGTCGGGCTACTGCATTTTTCCCGAGGACGCCTTCATCTCAGGACTTAGGCTGCCATTGCACCCTTTCATCAAGAGAGTCTTGAATTAGGCGAAGTTGAGCCCGATGCAGTATGGTCCAAATTCTTAGAAACACCTGGTCTGCTTTATCTTGAAGTGTCAGGAGAAGGGGGTCAAGCCGAGGCTTACGTACTTCCGCTCTATCTTGGGGATGAGCTCGTTAGGTGACGCGGAGGGAATCTTCTATTTTTTGCCTAGACCTTATACGAAGGTGATGCACGGCCATCCGAACTCCATCAAAGGATGGAAGGAGAAGTACTTTATAGTCCGGAGCGAGAAGCCTTGGTCAATTCCGACCGTCTGGAACTTTTTTAAGCCAAACCATAAGCCTTCGAAGCGTAGCGAGTTGACAGAGAAAGAATGGGCAAAGGTGGAGAAGATTGTCGGGGGGCACAGCATAGGGTGGCCCGGAGTGACAGAAATGCACCTGGCCCGAGCCGGACTGAGCCCAGCCGACCCTAGTATGTTTTTGTTCTGAATTTTTCTATCTTTCTGCCTTCGTGTTAACATTTGCCTCTCTTCATCTATTTTGCAGAGATGACGGCCAAGTAGCTCAACAATAGGCAGGCCTGGTTGGCTGTTGCTACCAAGAGGAGGGCGAAGAAGGAAAAGAAGGCGGAGCAGGATAAGGCGGCTGCCCAAGGGATGGGGTCCAGCAAAAGGCCGGCCTCGGAAGCTGTGGATCCGTCTCCAAAGAGGGTGAAGAAGCATCACCACACACCGAGGGCATCAGGGAGGCGGGGGGAAGCTCTGGTAGCAAAAAGACTTTCGAGGTCCCAGAGCAGAGGCTTCCCCCTCCCCGGCCCACTGCCGAGCAGATGGTTGGGCAACAGGGACTGAGGCCACATGCCCCTGATTGGTCGATTCTCGCAGGGAATTCCCTGCTTGAGGATCCCGTGGCCACAGAGGTGGTCAAGAACCTTGCCACAGAGCGAGATCGTATGGCTCTCGCAACATAGACATCTGAGATAGCCTTTATGGGGTGGTTTTACGCGCAACTCATGGTGAGTGCTCGTAATTTTGCTTCGAGTTTAGACTCTTAGGATTTCTTCTAACTTTCTCTTCCTCGGACAGGCGATGCTTCATGGGCAGCACTTCCAGAAGTGCTTGGAGAAGGAGGTCCTCATTGAGAGGAGGAACACAGAGAAGTATGTCCGCAAATTGACCAAGTTGACGGACGAGCTAAAGGAGGCTCGGAGCAAGGAGGCAGTCCACGAGGCCCAGATGGCCTCGATAGTCGATTATCATACGAAAGAGGTGGATCGCCTTAAGGAGAAGGCCCGGGAAGAAACTGAGAAGGCGCAGAAGGCCATGGAGGAGGCGGAGATCACCATGGCGGATACCCTGATCCTAGAGCAGGACGAGGCCTACGACAAGGCTAAGGAGCATTTCCGGTTGATCTATCCGGACAAGAGGGTCGACCACCTCTACTACAACTGGCAGCCCGAGCATCCGCTGACACCCGATGGCGAGGAGATGGGGACCCTCGCCAAGAGGAGGTCGGAGGCGACCCTACTGACGAAGAGGTGCCACCCCCCCCCCCTCCTCAAGCATAGTTTAGGTTCTCCCTTTTGATTTTGTAAACGCCTTGCGCAGACTGGCCACCGCCTTTTGTAGCACAAAAATTTTTAACTTAATGAAAGATAATTTTTTGGCCGATGCTCCATGACTTGTGCTTTTTTAGTCTCTTTTGTGACTTGCTGTTTTTCCCGTCTTTTTGATAGAAGCATGAGGTCCTCGGTGCCGACCATATTTTCGCCGATGCCTCCTTGGTCCGAGCTGGGCTGGGGGCCATGGAGGCTGCTCTGGCTCGCCAAAGAAAGCAGACTCGAGACCGAGCGACCGCAGTAAATTACTTCATGATCAAGTCTAGGGAGCTCAGCTTGGAGCACGGAGGTCGCTCGTCTGAGGAAAGCCATAGCCGACAGGGACTAGTGGGTGATTGAGACGAACTGGTCGATCTTGGATGCCTCGAGTGGGCAGTCGGCTTCGAAACCTTTTCTTCGTGAGGCCGTTGTTGAGAAAGAGTTGGAGATCCACAGGTTGAAGCTGGAACTGGGTGCCGGTTTGATCGAGGAATCGAGCAATTCCGTACTAGGACCTTCTCCGACCTTTTTCTTGGAGGGGGCCTAGCCTGATGATGCAAAAAGCTCAGTCGTGGGAGAGCCTTCCCCGGTCGAGCCGGCCGAGCGTGAGGAGGAACCTGAGGGAAGTGCCGAATTTGTAAGCTTTTTATTGTATTTGTGCTGCCGTTACTGACGCACGATGAGTAATAATAAAACAACTCCCGACTTCTTTAACTTTGACGATTCATTGAGTGAGGATTGTTGCCGAGCTCGGCCCTATAAGGAGTCATTGCCGAGGCAAAAAGGTCGCGCCGCAGCCTTTTGCAGGCAACGCATAATTAGTGGCGTTTCGCCTTCTGATAAGCATTAATTGCGACGTTTCGCCTTCCGTCGTTCGGACTTCCCGATGCAATAAATGCGCTTCTCAGTGGGTTATATAACCCCCATCCCCTCATTGTTTTTTATCAGGGGTAGGGATTGGCTCCTCTGCGACATGATTCGGGTGCCCGCCGAAGGCGAGCGTCCTAGAAGTAGAACTTTAATCCGAGGGTTCCGGATTAGTGGCGCACCAATCACCCTCGAACAATTTGGGATTTTGGCTTTGAGGGCCGTAAAACCACGGGTTGTTCGTTGGTGAGTAGTGGGCTAATCAATTGGTCCGGAGGCTCGGAAAGAGTCCTGGGTCGGTGGCTCCCCTGCCACCCTCAAACAATTCGGGGTTTTGGCTCTTGAAAGCTGCAAACCCCGAGTTGCTCGTGGGTGAGAGGGGGGTCAACCAATGACCCGAAGCTCAGGCAGTTGTCGAAGGTGGGCGCCCTAAACCTTAATGAAAACTTTTTAAAAATGGTCGTGGCTGAAGGTCGGGGTCGAGTGTAAAGGTCGCGTGGCTTTGAAAAAAGCCAAGGCCTTGCTCGAGGTCGACGACGAGCCCCCACACTTGTTCTCAGGAAGATGGCGAAGGTGTAGCCGGCGGTTGCCGCTGAGCGCATAGGTTGATGGTCTTGAAAAAGCCCAAACCATGCTCGGGGCAGATGCCGAGCCCCCACACCATGGAAAAAGCCAGTAATGGGCGTAGCTGAAGGTCGTCGCCAAGCGTAAAGGTCGAGTGGCTTTGAAGAAAGCCAAGGCCTTGCTCGAGGTCGACGACGAGCCCCCACACTTGTTCTCAGGAAGATGGCAAGGGTGTAGCTTGCGGTTGCTGTCGAGCGCATAGGTTGATGGTCTTGAAAAAGTCCAAACCATGCTCGGGGCAGATGTCGAGCCCCCACACCATGGAGAAAGCCAGTAATGGGCGTAGCTGAAGGTCATCGCCGAGTGTAAAGGTCGAGTGGCTTTGAAAAAAGCCAAAGCCTTTCTCGAGGACGACGATGAGCCCCCACACTTGTTCTCAGAAAGATGACAAGGGTGTAGCTAGCGGTTGCCACCGAACGCATAGGTTGATGGTCTTGAAAAAGCCCAAAAACCATGCTCGGGGCAGATGCCGAGCCCCCACATCATGGAAAAAGCCAGTAATGGGCGTAGATGAAGGTCTTCGCCGAGCGTACAATTCGCGTGGCTTTGAAGAAAGCCAAGTCCTTGCTCGAGGTCGACGACGAGCCCCCACACTTGTTCTCAGGAAGATGGCAAGGGTGTAGCTGGCAGTTGCCACCGAGTGCATAGGTTGATGGTCTTGAAAAAGCCCAAACCATGCTCAGGGCAGATGCCGAGCTCCTACACCATGGAGAAAGCCAGTAATGGACGTAGCTAAAGGTCATCGCCGAGCATAAAGATCGCATGGCTTTTGAAGAAAGACAAGGCCTTGCTCGAGGTCGACGGTGAGCCCCCACACTTGTTCTCTGGAAGATGGCAAGTGTAGCTTTTTTGTGGCTCGTGGTACCATCCGAATGCCGAGCCCTAAGCTTGTAAGGGAAGCCTTTTGTGGCTCGTGGTACCATCCGAATGCCGAGCCCTAAGCTCGTGTAGTGATAGAAATGCACCTGGCCCGAGCCGGACTGAGCCCAGCCGACCCTAGTATGTTTTTGTTCTAAATTTTTCTATCTTTCTGCCTTCGTATTAACATTTTTCTCTCTTCCTCTTTTTTGCAGAGATGATGGCCAAGCAGCTCAACAATAGGCAGGCCATGTTGGCTGTTGCTGCCAAGAGGAGGGCAAAAAAGGAAAAGAAGGCGGAGAGGATAAGGCAGCTGCCCAAGGGGCAGGGTCCAGCAAAGGGCCTCCTCAGAAGCTGTGGAGCCGTCCCCAAAGAGGGTGAAGAAGCATCACCACACGCCGAGGGTGTCTAGGGAGGCGGGCGGAAGCTCTGTTAGCAAAAAGACTTCCGAGGTCCCAGAGCAGAGGCTTCCCCCTCCCCGACCCACTGCCGAGCAGATGGTTGGGCAATAGGGACTGAGGCCACATGCCCCTGGTTGGTCGATTCTCGCAGGGGATTCCCTGCTTGAGGGTCCCGTGGCCACAGAGGTGGTCAGGAACCTTGCCATAGAGCGAGATCGTATGGCTCTCGTAACGTAGACGTCTGAGATGGCCTTTATGCAGTGGTTTCACTCGCAGCTCGCGGTGAGTGCTCTTAATTTTGCTTCGAGTTTAGACTCTTAGGATTTCTTCTAACTTTCTCTTCCTCGGACAGGCGATCATGGGCAGCACTTCCAAAAGTACTTGGAGAAGGAGGTCCTCATCGAGAGGAGGAACGCGGAGAAGTATGTCCGCAAATTGACTAAGTTGACAGACGAGCTAAAGGAGGCTCGAAGCATGGAGGCATTCCACAAGGCCCAGATGGCCTCGATAGCCGATTATCATAAGAAAGAGGTGGATCGCCTCAAGGAGAAGGCCCGGGAAGAAACTGAGAAGGTGTGGAAAGCCATGGAGGAGGTGGAGATCACCATGGCGGATACCCTGATCCTGGCACAGGACGAGGCCTATGACAAGGCTAAGGAGCATTTCCAGTTGATCTATCCGGACAAGAGGGTCGACCACCTCTACTACAACTGGCAACCCGAGCATCCGCTGACACCCGGTGGCGAGGAGATGGGGACCCTTGCCAAGAGGAAGCATGAGGTCCTCGGTGCCGACCATATTTCCGCCATTGCCTCCTTGGTCCGAGCTGGGCTGGGGGCCATGGAGGCCGCTCTGGCTCGCCAAAGAAAGCAGACTCGGGACCGAGCGACCGCAGTGAATTACTTCATGAACAATTCTAGGGAGCTCAGCTTGGAGCACGGAGGTCGCTTGTCTGAGGAAAGCCATAGCCGACCGGGACTGGTGGGTGATTGAGACGAACTGGTCGATCTCGAATGCCTCGAGTGGGCGGTCGGCTTCGAAGTCTATTCTGCGTGAGGCCGTTGTTGAGAAAGAGTTGGAGATCCACAGGTTGAAGCTAGTACTGGGCGTCGGTTTGATCGAGGAGGCTGATGAACCCAATAATATTCACATTTAGGAGCAATAATCTTAGTGCAATTAGACATTTAAATGCTCTTTATGTGTTATTTTACTCTTCTTTTCTCTTTTCCATAGGAAACAACCAAAAGCAGCAAAACGAAGCAGATTCCAGACTAATACAGAATGAGAGGATGATATACAGGGAACTGCAGAGCAACAGTCGATTGGTTCTTCAACAGTCGACTGGACAGAGAGGCTGGAACTGCTCGGCACAGTCGACCGCTTCCAAAGCCAGTCGACTGGCATTCGGCGGAGTCAAAAGATAAGAACAACGAAGAATCATCCTCATCCAAATACGAAGCAAGATTTAGTTATCCAAACCCAGGTTATATGCGAATAACAACTTCTCCAACAAATCAAAGCTAGAGACTGGGGTTTGGCAAGAGCACGTGGTTAGCAGAAAAGGAAGAAAAGAAGAAAAGAGAAAGAAATAAAATGCCAATCAAATAAGGAAGGAAATAAATAAAAGAAGAGGATTTTTTTGGAAAAAGTGCAAAACCCTAATTCTCTTCCCATGTTCTATAAATATCAACCAAGAGGCATTATTCGGGGAGTCGATCAACAGCAAGCATCAAGATACCAGGATCAAAGAGAGAGGCGATCAAGTATTCAACAAGGGAACGGGCCAGTCGACTGTGTGACAGCCAGCCGACCTATCTGGCCAAACTTCATCAGTTTATTTCTTCTCTTTCTAGTTCTGTTATGTTAATCATGTATTCAAAACTGTTAGTCAATAAATGTTTATTTATGTGGAACTAATTTCATAGTTGGGTAGATTGAAACCGTAGTCATGTAATGCTATATTCTTCTGAATGCTACTCTATTACTTATTGATTAAACCTGATTGAGTTGGTATAGATTTATAATAATCAAACTTGTTCAGAAGTTCTAAGAGCAGTCGACTGAGAGTGACAGCAAGTCGACTGCCATGTAGAACCTGAGATTATCAAGTTTGCGTATTATAAATCTGAATCTGTTATATGAGTATAGAGACGAACCGTATCTCGTGCTCGTAGCTTGTAACACAGGAATCTTTAGGGATTCTTGGTTCAATCAACTTAAAGGATCTAGATCTGATACCAATTTCTAGAACTTTGAGTGTTTGTTCGTTTCCATTGTTCTTATGTTTTCCTTAAGTGCAACTTAGTAGATACCATGCTAAATACTTAAGGAAAGAAACGAATTAGAGTAGATACCATGCCTAATTCTTGGCTTAGGGAAACATTAACTTTAAGGAGTAGATACCATCCCCTTAAAGGAACGAACATGAGTAATTGGAGTAGTATACGACCTAGCATTATTGACTATAGGTGGAAATCAAGGCCCAACTACTTTAATAGATATTTGTGACTCAAATTGTGATGCTACTTAATTTAGATTTTTTTCTCTTTCATTTCCTTTCAATCAGACTTTTAGAACAAAACTTTATGATTTGCATTTTCTTTTGTTTTATTGATTAGTGAGTTAAGTACTACAATCTCTGTGGGATCGACCCTTGCTCGTCACTACGCTTCTATAAACGATTCGTACACTTACGAGGTTTTAAATTTGTGTCTAGTTTATCTATTTATTTAGATCATCTAGATTGCACAACAAGTTTTTGGCGCCGTTGCCGGGGATTGTTTAGTATCTTAACTTGCAAAATCAATACAAATCTTTTTCTTTTTATTTTTTTTCTTCTTTTCTTATATTTTCTTTTAGGTTACATTTTGCAGATTCAGATAAGTCGACTGTCTCCAAGGACCAGTCAACTGTACAGTGAATATTTCCAAAATCAACAATGGGGGAGAACGTACCAAATCGAGTACCAATGCAAGACAAATTCACTCCGAAGAATATTGAGCAACCTTCTTGCATAGCTTTTCAACCTAATGTCACAGGGAATATGCGCCTATCACCTCATTTACTTAGCATGGTTCCCCACTTCATTGGTAGACTAGACGAGGATCCGCATCTACATTTGCAAGATTTCTTTGATCTTTGCAGGACACAAAGCGTCCAAGGGCTTACCTCTGAACAAATCAGGTTAATCTTGTTTCCATTTTCTTTAAAACTTAATGCTAAATTGTGGTATAATTCTTTGGAACCAGGATCAATTCACTAATGGGAGCAATTGGCAACAAAGTTTTTGAAGGAATTCTTTCCAGCTCAGAAAACCAAGCAACTAAAAAGAGAAATTCTACTCTTCCAACAAAAAGATGGCGATTTATTCTTCGAGGCATGGAAGGACTTCAAGAACAAGCTTCTCAAGTGTCCTACGCACAACATACCTAAGGATGATCAGGTACAAGCATTTTATAAGGGTTTAAATGACACTAACAGAGCAATTGTAGACTCAGCTTGCAATGGAATCTTGATGAGGAAAAGTGGTGAGGAGGCCATCGAACTATTTGAAGAACTCAGCGAGAACTCACAACAATTCTCAACAAGAAGGGACCATACAAAAAAACAGGGAGTTTACGAAATTTCTAGCAATGATAGCATGCAATTAGAAATGGAAATTATGAACAAAAAGATTGATATGCTTGTTAATACAATTTCAACGTTGGGTGGCGTAAAAAACCAACCAAAAGAAATTTGTGCAATTTGTTCTCAGTCTGACCATACAACTAATACATGTCCCATGTCTTCTTTCACAGATCATGAGCACGCAAACTACGTAGGACAGGGAATGTACCCACCCCAGAACAACACTTTTTCAAACATGTATAACCCAGGGTGGCGAAACCATCAAAATTTTTCAGGGAGCAATAATCAAAACCATCAAGGCACTCAATTCGCACAAGGGCATACGCAGCAATTCCAGAGTGGGAATGGGTTTGATCAGCCAGTACAAGAACAGAAGCAGTTGGATTTCGAATCCACCATCCTTCAATTGCTCCAACAGCAACAGCAAACAAGCAACCAACAAGGGCAGGCCATTCAGAAATTGGAAAATCAAATTGGTCAAATTGCGAAGGAATTAAATGAAAGAAAGGCCGGAGAACTCCCATCACAAACCATACCAAACCCTAGAGGACAAGAATAGCTCCAATCGGTGACAACACTAGAGGACGAGATTGAGTTTAAATGTTTGATGCACCAAAATTACCACACGATGATCATGAATGTTATAATGTTGATATGGTTCAGGAAATTTGTGAACAAACATTTCAGGAACATAGTGTCGAACCACTACAAGCTGCAATTACACAATCTCTAACATTATCTCATGTTGAACAGGAATACGATGACTGGAGGATTGCAGAGACAGTACATTACCTTGAAACCCCAAAATCATATTCAGGTAAGCTTGCACCTGCATTTGAAAATTTTGTGTCTGATAACACTTGTGTTTTCTCAGACCAGTCGACTGGTGAACGGAACAAGTCGACTGCTACTAGGACACCAGACGTGGAGCTTAAGCTGCTGCCTGAACACTTGAAACATGCATATTTAGGGGAAAACCAGACATTACCTGTGACAGTTGCTGCAAACTTAAGGATGCAGGAAGATGAGCAGCTGCAGGAAGTCTTGCAAAAACACAAAGGTACATTAAGGTGGACCATTGCAGATAGGCTTATGTCAAGATGGTACGGTCCAGACATTGTTCCAAAGGGTTCCCCACATGGAGTGTTAAAGAGAAATCAAACGTTCAAGGAGAATGGGCAGAGGGGGGAACCTTATAATAAGATGAGTTGTGAGCCGCGAGCCATTCACTACATTGCACAAACTCATCAAGTCTAGCTGAAGACAGAAAACACAGTGCTTATTGGGAGGCAACCCAATTTTTCAGGGGAGTACTTACACTCTCTATTTATTTATTTCTTTAATCATTTCTTTATTTCTTTACTTTATTTTCTTTCCTTCAAACTGGGTGGTAACACATGCCTATTTTAAGTTTTTGTGTGAACATTGAGGACAATGTTCCATCTAAGTTTGGGGGCAGTTATTTGGAGTTTTTTTGATTTTTTTTTTTTTGGGATAAAAAATTTCTTATAAAGTAAGAGTAAGTATACTTATTTACTTTAGGATTGTTGAGTTTCATAATTCCTTAAAAAATTGTATGAGTCATGCGATTATACATAAAAAAAACAAATGTGATGTTTTTTCTAGTGATTATCCTCTTTGATCTAGTCCTAAACAGAGTTTAAGTAAATAGAGTAAAAACGAAAAGAATATATATATATGAATAAAGTCAATCTACTCTAATGTTTTGAGTTGCTTAGTAACTAGGGGTATTCATCACCAATGTTTACCTTTACATCAAACGGCAACTTGAAATATGAGTATGCAAAGCACTTAAAGTTTGTGACTTGTTGAGTAACCGGGTGGATTCATCATAAATGTCTTGCACTCGCGTCAAAAGGCAAGTGACAACTTAGAGAAGATGCTAAAAAAAAAAAAAAAAAAAAAAAACTCTAGTTTGCTACTCGGTTTGTAGTAGAGAAAAAGGATAATCACAGATTGGGTAGTTACATACTATAACTATAATTAATTGCATGACAAATATGATTGGGTTTGGAGCTATGAATAGACAATTGCACTGGAGAAAGTGGGTATACTTGTTTTTACTTTATTTGAAATTGTTTATATTTTTTATTGCAATTTTGATGCTTGCATAATGAGAATTCTTGGTGTGATGGGTTGAGACTAGTATTTGTCCTTTGTTCATAATTTTACTTTTTGCTTGAGGACAAGCAAAAGCTAAGTTTGGGGGTATTTGATGGACCCAATAATATTCACATTTAGGAGCAATAATCTTAGTGCAATTAGACATTTAAATGCTCTTTATGTGTTATTTTACTCTTCTTTTCTCTTTTCCATAGGAAACAACCAAAAGCAGCAAAACGAAGTAGATTCCAGACTAATACAGACTGAAAGGATGATATACAGGGAACTGCAGAGCAACAGTCGACTGGTTCTTCAACAGTCGACTGGACAGAGAGGCTGGAACTGCTCGGCACAGTCGACTGCTTCCAAAGCCAGTCGACTGGCATTCGGCGGAGTCAAAAGATAAGAATAGCGAAGAATCATCCTCATCCAAATACAAAGCAAGATTTAGTTATCCAAACCCAGGTTATATGCGAATAACAACTTCTCCAACAAATCAAAGCCAGAGACTGGGGTTTGGCAAGAGCACGTGGTTAGCAGAAAAGGAAGAAAAGAAGAAAAGAGAAAGAAATAAAACGCCAATCAAATAAGGAAGGAAATAAATAAAAGAAGAGGACTTTTTTGGAAAAAGTGCAAAACCCTAATTCTCTTCCCATGTTCTATAAATATCAACCAAGAGGCGTTATTCGGGGAGTCGATCGACAGCAAGCATCAAGATACCAGGATCAAAAAGAGAGGAGATCAAGTATTCAACAAGGGAACGGGCCGGTCGACTGTGTGACAGCCAGCCGACCTATCTGGCCGAACTTCATCAGTTTATTTCTTCTCTTTCTAGTTCTGTTATGTTAATCATGTATTCGAAACTGTTAGTCAATAAATGTTTATTTATGTGGAACTAATTTCATAGTTGGGTAGATTGAAACCGTAGTCATGTAATGCTATATTCTTCTGAATGCTACTCTATTACTTATTGATTAAACCTAGTTGAGTTGGTATAGATTTATAATAATCAAACTTGTTCAGAAGTTCTAAGAGCAGTCGACTGAGAGTGACAGCAAGTCGACTGCCATGCAGAACCTGAGATTATCAAGTTTGCGTATTATAAATCTGAATCTGTTATATGAGTATAGAGACGACCCGTATCTCGTGCTCGTAGCTTGTAACACAGGAATCTTTAGGGATTCTTGGTTCAATCAACTTAAAGGATCTAGATCTGATACCAATTTCTAGAACTTTGAGTGTTTGTTCGTTTTCATTGTTCTTATGTTTTCCTTAAGTGCAACTTAGTAGATACCATGCTAAATACTTAAGAAAAGAAACGAATTAGAGTATATACCATGCCTAATTCTTGGCTTAGGAAAATATTAACTTTAAGGAGTAGATACCATGCCCTTAAAGGAACGAACATGAGTAATTGGAGTAGTATACGACTTAGCATTATTGACTATAGGTGGAAATCAAGGCCCAACTACTTTAATAGATATTTGTGACTCAAATTGTGATGCTACTTAATTTAGATTTTTATCTCTTTCATTTCCTTTCAATCAGACTTTTAGAACAAAACTTTATGATTTGCATTTTCTTTTGTTTTATTGATTAGTGAGTTAAGTACTATAATCTCTGTGGGATCGACCCTTGCTCGTCACTACGCTTCTATAAACGATTCGTACACTTGCGAGGTTTTTAATTTGTGTCTAGTTTATCTATCTATTTAGATCATCTAGATTGCACAACAGAGGCAAGCAATTCCGTACTAGGACCTTCTTCGACCTTTTTCTTGGAGGGGGGCCAGCCTGATGATGCGGAAAGCTCAGTCATGGGAGAGCCTTCCCCGGTCGATCCCGCCGAGCGTGAGGAGGAACCTAAGGGAAGCGCCGAATTTGAGTTTTAAGCCGAGCATGAGTGATTTGTAAGCTTTTCATTGTATTTATGTTGCCGTTTGACGTACGATGAGTAATAATAAAACAACTCCCGACTTCTTTAACTTTGATGATTCATTAAGTGAGGATAGTTGCCGAGCTCGGCCCTGTAAGGGGTCGTTGCCGAGGCAAAAAGGCTGCGCGGCAGCCTTTTGCAGGCAACGCATAATTAGTGGCGTTTCGCCTTCTGATAAGCATTATTTGCGACGTTTCGCCTTCTGTCATTTGCACTTTCCGATGCAATAAATGCGCTTCTCAGTGGGCTATATAACCCCCATCCCCTCATTGTTTTTTATCAGGGGTAGGGATTGGCTCCTCTGCAACATGATTCGGGTGCCCACTGAAGGCGGGCATCCTAGAAGTAGAACTTTAATCCGAGGGTTCCAGATTGGTGGAGCACCAATCACCCTCGAACAATTTGGGGTTTTGACTTTGAGGGATGTAAAACCCTGGGTTGTTTGTTGGTGAGTGGTGGGCCAATCAATTGGTCCGGAGGCTCGGAGAGAGTCTTGGGTCGGTGGCCCCCTGCCGCCCTCGAATAATTCGGGGTTTTGGCTCTTGAAAGCTGCAAACCCCGAGTTGCTCGTGGGTGAAAGGGGGATCAACCAATGACCCGAAGCTCGAGGTGTTTGCCGAAGGCAGGTGCCCTAAACCTTAATGAAATTTTTTTTAAATGGTCGTGGCTGAAGTTCGGGGCCGAGTGTAAAGGTCGCGTGGCTTTGAAAAAAGCAAGGCCTTGCTCAAGGTCGACGACCAGCCCCCACACTTATTCTCAGGAAAATGGCGAGGGTGTAGCCGGTGGTTGCTGCTGAGCGCATAAGTTGATGGTCTTGAAAAAATCCAAACCATGCTCGGGGCAGATGCCGAGCCCCCATACCATGGAGAAAGCCAGTAATGGGCATAGCTGAAGGTCACCGCCGAGCGTAAAGGTCGCGTGGCTTTGAAGAAAGCCAAGGCCTTACTCGAGGTCGACGATGAGCCCCCACACTTGTTCTCAGGAAGATGTCAAGGGTGTAGCTTGCGGTTTCCGCCGAGCGCATAGGTTGATGGTCTTGAAAAAGTCCAAACCTTGCTCGGGATAGATGCCGAGCCTCTACACCATAGAGAAAGCCAGTAATGGGCATAGCTGAAGGTCGTCACCTAGCGTAAAGGTCGCGTGGCTTTGAAAAAAGCCACAGCCTTGCTCGAGGTCGACGACGAGCCCCCACACTTGTTCTCAGGAAGATGACAAGGGTGTAGATGGCGGTTGCCGCCGAACGCATAGGTTGATGGTCATGAAAAATCCCAAACTATGCTCGGGGCAGATGCCGAGCCCCCACACCATGAAAAAAGCCAGTAATGGGCATAGCTGAAGGTCTTCGCCAAGCGTAAAGGTCGCGTGGCTTTGAAGAAAGCCAAGGCCTTGCTCGAGATCGACGACAAGCCCCCACACTTGTTCTCAGAAAGATGGAAAGGGTGTAGCTAGCAGTTGCCGCCGAGTGCATAGGTTGATGGTCTTGAAAAAACCCAAACCATGCTTGGGGTAGATGCCGAGCTCCTACACCATGGAGAAAGCCAGTAATGGGAGTAGCTGAAGGTCGTCGCCGAGCATAAAGGTCGCATGGCTTTTGAAGAAAGCCAAGGCCTTGCTTGAGGTCGACGGCGAGCCCCCACACTTGTTCTCGAGAAGATGGCAAGGGTAGTTTTTTGTGGCTCGTGGTACCATCCGAATGCCGAGCCCTAAGCTTGTAAGGGAAGCCTTTTGTGGCTCGCGGTACCATCCGAATGTCGAGCCCTAAGCTTGTAAGGGAAGCTTTTCGTGGCTCGGGGTATCTTCCAAGTGCCGAGCCCTAAGCTTGTAAAGGAAGCTTTTTGTGGCTCATGGTATCTTCCGAGTGCCGAGTCCTAAGCTTGTAAGGGAAGCTTTTTATGGCTCACGACACCATCCAAATGCCGAGCCCGAGACATGCTTTTAATGAGAACTTGTTTCAAGAAATTTGGCATGATTACAACATACTTGAACCTTACAAAAACAAGGCACGGCGTGCCGATTACATTTTTCATAATTTTACATGAGCTGTAGGGGCTAACCCTCCCCTTCTAGGAATTTGATGAGGTGCTCTGCGTTCTAGGGCCTCCTGACAGCCTTACCTCCCAAGTCAGTTAGGCGGTACGTGCCAGGGCATATGACCTCAAATACCTTGTACGGGTCTTCCCAGTTTGGGGTCAGCTTCCTCTTTTGGCTGGGATTGGATATCGCCAGCTTTCGGAGGATGAGATCCTCGAGCTTGATGTCGGTGGGACGCACCTTTTTATTGTAGAACCTCTCGATCCTCTGCTGGTAGGTGTTCCTTCGAATGGCAAACTTCTCCCTGACCTCTTCTATGAGCTCCAGGTCGGTACGTAGCTGTGCCGAGTTGTTTGCTTCATCAAAGGCCATGATCCGGGGCGAAGGGATCCCGATCTCCAGGGGGATGACGGCCTCCATGCCGTAGGTTAGATTGAATGGCGACTCTCCTGTGGGGATTCTCTTTGTCGTTCGGTAGGCCCAAAGAACGCTCGGCAGCTCATCGACCCATAACCCCTTGGAAGAGTTATCGAGTCATTTCTTGAAACCGTCAAGGATCTGGTGGTTCGCGTTCTCGGCCTGACCATTTAACTGTGGGTGGCACACCGAAGAAAAGCGCTGCTGGATCCCGAGATCTTCACAGAACCTTCGGAAATGTTTACCCGTGAATTGAGTCCCATTGTCTGTAATGAGCACCTGTGGGATCCCGAATCGGCAGATGATGTGTTTCTAGAAAAACTGTTAGGTCTGCTGCTCGGTGATCGCGGCTAGTGGCCCGGCTTCGATCCACTTCTTGAAGTAGTCGATTGCCACTATGAGAAACTTTTGTTGGCCCGTTGCCTTTGGAAATGGGCCTACCAGATCCATCCCCCACATCGCAAAGGGGGTCAGACTGGCCAGGGAACGGAGGTTCGCTTGCGGAGCCCTTTTCACCGGGGAGAACTGTTGACAGGGGCCACACTTCTTGACCAGGACGAGGGTGTCTTGTAGCATTGTGGGCCAGTAGTACCCGTGATTCAAAGCCTTTTGCACGAGCAAGCAGCTTCCCATATGTCACCCACCGATTCCCTCATGCAGCTCCTTGAGAGCATACTTTGCTTTATCGGGGGTTAGGCAGTGGAGGTAGGGTCTTCCGTCCGTCATTATGTATGATATTTGTAAAGGGACTCGCTGATCATGGCGAACCTTTCTGAACGGACCCTAACTCGCCTTGCTTCAGCTCGGTCTTCGGGGAGCTCTCCCTTGATTAGAAACTTCTTGATAGTGGTGGTCCAATCGTCAGGAAGAGCTCCGTCTTCGATGCAGAGAGTCTCAGAGAAGTCAGTAATCGGCTTTAGGAGTACTTCGATCAGGACGGTGCGATCGAGACCCT
Source organism: Hemerocallis citrina (assembly GCA_017893485.1). NCBI lineage: Eukaryota > Viridiplantae > Streptophyta > Magnoliopsida > Asparagales > Asphodelaceae > Hemerocallis > Hemerocallis citrina. The sequence goes on from JACEHZ010000570.1 coordinate 250,791, forward strand.
CGAAGGACGAGGAAGCTAACTTTGACAGAGCGTCGGCCTGGGCGTTCTGCTCCTTAGGGATCCTTACGACCGCCAACTAGTTGAAGGACGTCAATAGCCATTGGACCACGGCCACGTACCTGTTCATCCGATCATCACAGGCCTCGTACTCTCTGGTGATCTGGTTGACCCGAGCTAAGAGTCGTTAAAGGCTCTGATCTGTCTGGTACCAGCCTGATGTGCCAGGGTGAGTCCGGCGATCATGGCCTCGTACTCAGCCTCGTTGTTAGAAGCCGAAAAGTTGAGGCAGAGGCAATATTGAAGGAGGAAACCGTCGGGACCCCGCAGAATGATACCCATACCACTACCCGCTTCGCAGGAGGAGCCATCGACGTAAACTTCTCACGTCTGGTCGGCCTCCTTGCTTTCGGGTTGCTCGGAGATGGTGCACTCCGTGATGAACTCGGCGAGGGCCTACCCTTTGATGGCCGTCCTTGGTTGATAGCCGATGTCATACTGACTGAGATCGAGAAGACCATTTGACCAATCGTCTGGAGCTCTCGGGCTTGTAGAGTACGGCCTTCAGAGGCTGGTCCGTGAGCACCTGAATCAAATGTGCCTGAAAATAGGGATGGAGCTTCCGCACGGCCATGACCAAGGCATATGCTACCTTCTCTATTCTAGAGTATCTGGTCTCGGCGGCGAGCAGAACCTTACTCACATAGTACAGCGGCTTTTGGACTCTGTCCTCTTCTCAAATGAGGACAGCGCTGAGCACATTTTCTGAAGCCAAAAGGTAAAGCCAGAAGGGCTCGCCTGGTTCGGGCTTATTGAGGAGAGGAGGGTTGGCGAGGTACTCTTTCAATTGGGCGAACGCCTCCGGCTGCTGAGTGCCCCATTCAAAACCTCTGGTTCCGCACAGAGCCTTGAAGAATGGGAAAGACTTCTCTCCGGACTTGGAGTGGAAATGGCCGATGGCTGCCAGTCTTCCCGTGAGCCTCTGGACTTCTTTGATGTTTCTGGGAGGGGCCATGTCTACTACGGCCTGGATTTTTTCGGGGTTCACCTCGATGCCGCATTGGCTGACAACGAACCCGAGGAATTTTTCCGAAGAGACGCCGAACGCACACTTTGCCGGATTGAGTCTCATATTGTGGGTCTGAAGGACCCAAAAGGCTTCTTCCAGGTCGGCGATGTGATCCTTTCCCTGTTGGCTTTTGACGACCATGTCGTCGACGTACACCTCCATGTTGCGCCCAATTTGATCCTTGAAAACTTGGTTAACGAGTCTCTGATAAGTAGCGCCGGCATTCTTCAGCCCGAAGGGCATAACCCGGTAGTAATAAAGACCTTGGTCCGTGATGAAAGACGTCTTGGCTATATTAAAAGGAAACATTCGGATATGGTTGTAGCCTAAGAAGGCGTTCATGAAAGAAAGTAGCTCGTGACCCGATGTAGCGTCGATCAGAGCGTCGATGCTAGGGAGAGGGAACGGATCTTTGGGGCACGCCTTGTTGAGGTCGGTAAAGTCTATGCAGATCCTCCAGCTCCCGATCGCCTTTCTGACCATCACGACTTTCACCAGCCACTCAGGGTAGCTGACCTCCTGTATGAAACGAGCGGACAAGAGTTTTTCCACCTCCACTTTCACCTCCTGCTACTGCTCCGGGGCGAACTTACGTCGCTTCTGGATGATCGGCTTCGAGCCAGGGATCACGCTAGTTTGTGCATGATCAGGTTTTCAGAGATACCGGGCATATCGGAGGGCTTCCAGGCGAAAAGGTTGACATTGCGGGGAATATAGTCGATTAGGGCAGATTTAAGGTTGGGAGCGAGGGACCAGCTCACTCGGAAACACTTCGACGCGTCCCCTGTCTCGAACGATACTTTTTCTAACTCGTCCGCCGGCTCCAATTTTGGCTGGCTTCTTTCGGGCTGCAGCTCGACGACATCCAGGGGGAACACACTGCCTCCGATTGCCGTCATATAGCATGATCGTGCTGCTTCTTGGTTCCCTCGGACAACTCCGATGCCTGACTTGGTGGGGAACTACAGCTTTTGGTGGTAGGTCGAGGAACCGCCTGGAGGGAGCAGAGCCCGGGGCGACCGAGGATGGTGTTGTATGCTGCCTTGACATTTACAACCATGAAGTCCATCGACTCGGTCCGCCTGTGAGAGGTCATACCGGCGGTGACGTCTAAAGTCACGATCTCCACGATTGGCACCGAGACGCCGGAGAACCCGTGCAGGGTGTACCCAGCTGGCTTCTGCTTATCCCGGGAGAGCTTTAGGTTCTCGAATGCCTCCAGGAAGAGGATGTTTACCGATCTCCCGTTGTCCACGAGGATCCGACCGGCCTCAAAGTTTGCCATGCTGAGGCTGATGACGAGCGCATCACAGTGTGGGAGCCGAACTCCCTCTAGGTCTTCCCCAGAGAAGGAGACAGAGAGTTGCTGGACCTGGGGGGAGAGGGGGCCCTGGACGGCGTTGACCCCTCGGATGAACGCCTTGCGGGAAGTGTTGGACTCCCCTCCCATGGGCCCTCCATGGACGCAATGCAAGATGGCTTGGGCCTCAGGTTCTTCTGGCTCAGGGTCCCACTCGGGACGCTGTCTGGGTGCTCGATAAGGAGGAGAAGGCCTCTTATTCCTCGTGTTTCTTTGGTTCCTGGTGTCTTCCCGTTTAAACTCATGGAGATACCCTCGTTGGATGAGGGCCTCAATCTCGTCCTTCAGGGCACGGCAATGGTCGGTGTCGTGCCCGTTGTTCCGGTGGAAGCGGTAGTAGAACTGCTGATCCCTCTTTTTGTTATTGTTGGTCGGTCGAGGAGGGAATTGAACGAGATCCCTGTCTTCAATCGCTAAGAGGATAGTTGATACGTTCTGCGTTAGTGGAGTGTACCTCTCAAAGCGGAGGACCGGAGGGACCCTTTTCGCGATGCCCCCGTCTTTTGGGACCTTCTTTGCTGGCTCCGCCTCGTCGGCCTTGCATTTTCCCTTTCCGGAAACTTCTTTGGAGTCCTCTGGATTCAGGGCCTCCTCGGCCCAGATGTACTTTTCGAACCGATTGAGGAGGTCAGGGAAATCGATCGGAGGCTTCTTCGCTAGGGATGCCTACAGCTGACCGTGCCGGACGTTGTGCCGGAATGCTACCGAGGTGACCCTTGGGTCGAGGGAGGAGACCGACCTCGCCTCTGTGGTGAACCTTCGGACGAAAAGCCGGAGCGACTTCCCTTCCTTCTGTTGGAGGCCCAGTAGGGACGCCCTCATCTTTTCGGCATTCCTGCCGGTCACAAAGTGGGCGAGGAAGTTGCCCTCCAGTTGGTCGAAAGAGTAAATGGAGCCGAAGGGAAGCTTAGAGAACCATTTCCGAGCCGGACCCCGGAGGGTAATGGGGAAGGCACGGCACAGGAAGGGATCCGATGTGCTGTGAATCATTATAAGGGTCTTGAAGCCCTCCATGTGATCAGCAGGATCACCCTCGCCGTCATAAGTCTCGAATTGTAGTGGGCGGAAATTCTGGGGTATTTTTGCCAGTAGGATTGCGGTGGAGAAAGGAGGTCGGGTCGGCCTGTGGCCCTAAGCCGGCCTCGGGCCGCCATCGTCGAAGTGGTCGGGGCGGTCTTCCATGTCTTTGAGGCATTTCAGGACGTCATCGTATACTCCGACGGGACTGTCTGGCCGCGGGACGCGCTGGCCTCGACATCCGAACGGTAGTGAGAGCGGTGGAGCATCTCGCTGACAGGGGTCCCCCTGATAGCCTCCATGATCTCTTTCTGGAAGTCTTGGAACTCCTGGTGGGTGACCGGAACTCGTTCAGCCCAGTTACGTTGGGGCGGCGACTTCCAGCCAATGCGGCTGAGCACCAGCTCCCGCCCTTGGGACGGAGGTCTGGGATGGTTCGGGAACGAGTTGGAAGCAGCCCCTCCCCTAGTCCGGCTTGCCTGTCGATTCTGGATGACTCCGCGCAGGTCGGGTACGACCGAACGAGAGGCACCCGACTAGTGTCCGAGGCTGATACCTGGATTGTTGGATCCATGAGTGTTGGCGGGGATGTCCTGAGGAGGGACGTCCTAGCGACGCGTAGAGGTGACAGCTCTGCTAGTCTTGGGTGCCATGTGAGGTCGGATTGACGGGATACCGTTGACGGCTGAGCTCGGGTCAGTGTCCGCATTTGGCTCCCACAGACGGCGCCAACCTGATGCGCTTTGTTTTTGGGGGGTGACTGCACCAGGTTTGAGTGCTTCTCGATTTATATTTTTTCGGAAGCTTCGGTACAGATGGTACGCCCGACCCTTAGCCAGGGGGGACGGCTCGGGAGTAGAGGCAAGAGCGAGGTGGAGATCGAATTCTCGGCTCGGAGCTGGAGGCTCGACTCGGATTTGGAAGCTCGGATCCGGGAGTCTCGTGTACCTGCACTCGGCCTAGAAATACCGGGGTTGGTCCCGGTGGTAGGCCCTCCGACGGTCTAGTCAGTCACTGAAGGAGAGTAACAATAACTAGGGTGTTTTAGAGGGGAAAAGATTGATTACCTCTGGAAGGGGTAGGGGCCTGGTATTTATAGGAAAAGTCAACCGGGTCTGGACCCATTTGGGGCCTGGTCTGGACCCGGTTGTCCGTGGGCCTGACGTGGCGGAAGCCCCAGTGGTATAGGGCGGACGTGGCATGGGCCCAGGGTGGTTTAGGGCTGACGTGGCGGAGGCCTGGGTGGTTTCCAGGCTGACGTGGCAGATCCGGATGATCCGGTGGTGAGCGCCTTTTGAGGGGATCCTGTGGCCCAGAAGGGGTCACGTCATCTGACCCATATCACATGCGTTGGTAGATTTACAAATGACATTAAGGTCTTCTCCCATTATAATATTAGAGATTAGAGATTATATATTATATTATAGATAGATGGATATATAGATAGATAATAATTTACACGTGTGATGCACATTTAGAGTCTGTTTGGTTGAAGGGGAATGGAGGGAAGGGGAGGAGAGGGAAGGGGTTTTTTAATAGTAACATATTTTTTTAAAAAATCTAACGTAGTGAGGATTCGAACCTGAGACCTCCTTCATATTATTTATGCAATGCAATGTACCCGATGGTAGATTTACAAATGATACTAAGGTCTCCTCCCATTATAATATTAGAGATTAGAGATTATTAGAGATGTTTGCTTACACCAAAGTTTAAATTTCAAGTTTATCATAATTATTTCTTTCATTAATAGACTGTAGAAAATTCACATCAAGTTGGACTTTATATATTTCTCAAAACTCCTCAGAAATAGATATAGCTAAACCTTGGGTAGTCCGTCAAAGAGGAAAAACTAAAAAATTATAACAAGAGTAAATAAAATAAAATTTAGCTTTAATTTTGTTAAAATGAAGTTCTCGGACGGGTTCTCAAACTAGGACCTGGTCACAATATAATATATATTTGGAAGTTAAGAAATAATTTGTCTTTGATCATTAATTAAACAAGTTTGAATTCAAAAATAATGTTAGCTAGAAAAGTTTTGCAGTGCTTCCCATTCCCCTCGCTTATAAAAACAACTTGTACAAACCCTAATAGCTACAAGAAATTCCTATAAGTCCACAAACTTGCCTTATTTTCCTTCAATCTTAGTTCTTTAAGATAAACTTAATTCAAAAGTTTTTGACAACCACATACATTGTTTGTAGATAATGGGTAGCGATGATGATGTAACCATAAACTCATCACTTTCTTCACCGAGGAAGATGATCATAGTGTTAAGTATCGATGGAGGTGGTGTAAGAGGCATCATACCAGGAACCATCCTTGTCTCTCTTGAATCAAAACTTCAAGTAATTATCTATATATGCATTGTTACTATATCTTAGCTTGATGTTAAGTACTTGCTAGCTAACTTTTTGTATAAACTTTAGAATTTAGATGGCCCCGATGCAAGAATTGCAGACTATTTTGATGTTATTGCTGGAACTAGCACAGGCGGTCTAGTTACCTCAATGCTTACTGTTCCTAACAAGGATAATCGACCTCTCTTTGCAGCAAAGGATATTAACAATTTCTATCTTGATAACTGCCCCAAAATCTTTCCTCAAAAAGAGTAAGTACAAAATTATAAATATTTTTCCGTAACTGGATCTATCAAGTATAACAAAGAAATGTTTACTTTTGTCAGGCGAGGGATCTTGACTTCAGCAATTAATTTGTTGTTAAGTGCAGTTAATGGGCCTAAATACGATGGTAAGTTTTTGCACTCCAAAGTGCAAGAATTACTTGGTGGCTTAAAACTTCATGAAACCCTAACCAATGTTGTAAACCCCACTTTTGACATCAAGTACCTACAGCCAACCATCTTCTCCACATTTGAGGTATATATACAAGAATGTCATGTTTTGTTCCTTAGAAAACAGTCACAACTGCTCCTGCTCTGGGACTTAATTATCTTTCTTATTCTTGCAATAATTTATGGGCAAAGTGAGCCATTAAAGGATACCCTTCTATCAGATTTTGCATTGGTACATCTGCAGCTCCAACTTATCTTCCCGGTCACTACTTTGAGACCAAAGATTCTAATGGAAACATTAGGCACTTTAACCTAAATGACGGTGGTGTGGTAGCAAATAATCGTGTAAATTTCAGTAACAACATTGAAATTTCAAAATTATGTCTGTATTTTTCTCAGATTTTAAAAAGTAGTTAGTAATATATATTCTTTCTTCATGTTTGTCTTGGTTATAGACATTAGCAGCCATAAACGAAGTAACAAAGTATTCTTTGAAGAGAAACCGAAATTTCTTTCCAATTAAACCGACAGATTATGGAAGATTCCTTGTCATCTCACTTGGCACCGGATCAGCAAAGATCCAACAGAAGTATAGTGCTCAGGAATCAGCCAAGTGGGGTTTACTCGGATGGTTGTTCAACAGGAATGACACACCTCTTGTTGACATATTTACACAGGGAAGTGCAGATATGATCGATATCCATGCATCTGTCGTTTTTCAAGCTCTCCGTTCTGAGAAGAATTATCTGCGTATACAGGTAAGTAACATATATCATATGCACTGTTTTTTTCCTCAGATCGATGATTTAAATAATTATTATTTATTTTAATTTTAATTTTAAATTGTTTTATTTTTGGTTTTATCTAGGATGATACGCTGGCTGGAAACACATCATCGACGGATATCTCAACGAAAGAGAATCTATTAGATCTGGTTCAAGTTGGAAAGGAGCTGCTAAGGAAGAAGGTTTCGAGAGTGAACCTAGAGACAGGCATGTTTGAGCCAGTTGAAGGGGAAGGAACTAATGAAGAAGTTCTCGCGCACTTTGCAAAAATGCTCTCTAATGAAAGAAGGCAAAGGAATGGGAAGATGACCCTCTAAGAACTGATCACACTAGTCATTGATTAATATCAAAAATAAAGAATTGTTTGCAAGAGCAAATAACTTCGGGGTCCTAGCTATGTGTACTTAATATGTTTATTAATTCATTGGTTGTATTCATTTTCTCGAATAAATCTTGTTAAGTATTCAATTGTTATTTAGTATGAATTCGATTAACAAACAAGGGAGTTGTATGTTGCTTATGTGTTCATTTATGATTAAAATTAATCATGGCTTTAGTCTGATTTTAAGTCTGAGTTCTTTGCATGAGAATCAACTGGTTTCCTTAGAGCTCACAACTAGCAAAAAATATACTATCCAATCTCTAATGTTCTACGTTTTGTTTTATTTTAGGGCAAAAACCAAAATACCTCCAACATTTGGCATGAATACAAAATGCTCATATAATATTTGAAAAAATACATTATACTCATTCCTCCGTTAACTTAACACATTCCGTTAAATATAAATTATTAAATTACTGTTTTACCCGTACTCTTTCACAATTAATCCCTTCTTCTTTCTTCCCTTTCTTAATTCTCCCACCTATCCTCTAAAACCCAATTCAATTTTAATTAAACCAAAGTTTCAAACATTAGATGACTCAATTCAAAAATTTATCAAAAATCAATTCAACTTCAACAAATAAGGCAAGAAAATTACGCTGAAATCGAAACTCATTTGGCCTTAGCTTCAAATATGTTGAAATCAAGTGAGTGAAAGAAACATATCAACAGTGGATCGATTAGAATGTTATGTTAGTCATAAAAAATAGAATAGAGTTATGTAGTGGAGAGCTAGAGTAAGGAAATAATACAGTTATTGTTTAACCTTTGAAAATAATACAATTAATAAATAATTTGAGATGAGTGACTAGTATAACTTTTTTTTAAAAAGAAAATGTAAAATATCTTCTGAAGAATAGAACTATACAACTTTGGAAAATAAATATAAAAAATTAATTGATTAATTAATTAACTTAAAAAGATCAATTTAAGTCTTTATTTCTAGTCAATTATTTAAAAAAAAAGAACAAGATTTAAGAAACAAGATTGAAAAATATTAAGAAACAAAATGATACATATTTCATTTTCAAAAATTAAGACATTAAACATAAATCAAGAAAAATTAAAATAAAATCCAAATGACTTTTTCCCACTTCTGGAAAGAAAAAAGAAATAGAAGAAAATTAAACAATATAGTTGAAAGTACCTTCATCGTTTCCTCATCTAGAATGATGTCCATGTGATTGGTAATAATGTTTTCTCGTACGCCATCATTCTCATCAGTGGCCATGAAACTGGATCTTAACGAGTTCCAAGGTGGACGGAAAGTGACAACTGCCCTAACATTTTTGGTTTTTTTTCAATTTCTTTCTTGTTCTTAGATCTGATTCAATTAATGGTGGTGGAAATATGGGTCTGGGACTAAAAGTAAACTTGAACACCTGCTTGCAACCAAGGTGAACCTTAAAACAGGTTAATGTGTCTTGATTTGAGAGGAAGAAAGAAGAAGAGATTAATTATGAAATGGTAAGGGTAAAACAATAATTTAATCATTTATATTTAACTTAATGGGTTAAGTTAATAACGGAATTGGTATAATGTATTTTTCGAACGTTGTATATATGGACATTTTGTATTCAGAGGTACTTTGGTGTTTGTCTTTTATTTTATGAGTAGTTCAATTGTTAGTACTATTTGTATGACACCATTAATGTTTTTTTTTTTTTTTTTTTGATTTAACTGGGTATCCATCCCCCCTCTACGGTTCAGACTAATCCCAGTCCCGTGGCTAGGTTTTGCGCAGGCCCATCTTATAGCCCGCGGCCACTGGCCATCATGCCAGGGTTCGAACCCAGGACCTTTGGAGGAGCACACTCCAAATCCCAACGCTCTAACCACTAGGCCACCTTGTGATGGTTGACACCATTAATGTTCCATTAATATATGATGCAGTATGACTACCAATTAAATTAAATTATCATAGTTTAGTTGCACTAGTATAACAAACAATGATTTAACCTATAGCTAATTGCATTATTAAATTTTTTTCTATAATTGCTAGTTGCGTTATATATATATATAATATAGTCTATTATTAGATATATTTTTAAAGATGAAAGTTAAGCAGAAAAATAGCTTATAACTATTATCAGTTCTTATTTAAGAAAAGTCATTGTTAGTATTCACAATCCATTTTGGACAAAGAAAAGCTAGGAAAAGATCAAACCAATAGCACAAGCGCAACGACAAAGTCGTTGAAGGAGACAATATTAGAGACCCAAGCTGAAAACTTCTCAATGAGTGAGACTTATTAAATCGAAATCCAAAAGCTCTCAAGTTTTAGTTTGTTTCCAAACTCTAGTTCAAAAACATGTAACTTAGACCTAAAGAGCTGCTTTCTTTCTATATATGTTCCTTTTCATAGAAATTGCAGTAGGAAGGACCTATGGAATCTACCGACCTATTTTTAATTTTCTATAGTTCAATGTTTGATACGACTTAGCTTATAAATATTTAGAGAAAGAATTAAAGGATGTCACGTATGTCTCTTTAATTTTTTAGGGAAATTAACACTTAATTTGACTATTTATGTGAGCTATGTTGTGCTTTTGATTCCATGCACATATTGGGTAATATTTGTTGGTAGAAGGAGAGATCATCAATGTCAAATTATTTTAATCAGTTAGCGAAAAGCATAGAATATATATGAACAAATAATTTTCCCTGATTTCAACCTATGAGTAATGTGAAAACAGTGCCATCCAAGTGCAGCAGATGCGCAAACACTAGTAGAGGTGCAAATCTTGGACTCACCCCTCTTCAAGAGATTCTGAAAGATCTGTATCTGTTGTGAGGTAGTTAGAATCTGAAAGAAAAACCAACTAATTGATCACAATATAATCAAGATTGTTGTAATTGCTAAATAAAAATAAGATGGAGATGATCCAGTCATGATGTAGCCTATACTAGTAACCTAATATCTTTTTTTTTAATCATTAACGGTGAGTCAAAATCCATCCGCGTTTCAATAAAAAGAGTTTAACGAACCATACAACTAAAAGATGGAGTATAAAGTTTGATGCTGCTTGTTTTTAGTGTGGGGACAACAGGTGTGAGTTCTTGTATTTTTGTGAAGCGGAACAGGCTTATCTCGATCGTGGCTCGGGTGGGTTCTTTGAGGTTGGCTCGGAAGAGAAGCTGATAGCTGGGTCGGGAGACTAGAAGCTCGGTCGGTAGGCTGAGAGCACGATCAGCCAGAGTACCTGCAAAAGGCCTAGAAACACCAGGAGAAGTCCCGGCGACAGGCCCTCCAACGGTCTAGTCAGTCACTGGAGTAGTAACAGTAACTAGGCTTCAGGTCGAGAAAGATTGATTACCTTTTGCAGTGTGGAGGGGGTCTGGTATTTATAGGCAGGGGTAAACGGGGCTTGAACCATAACAGGCCGGGTCAGACCCGTTTGCTAGTAGGCCTGAGGTGGTAGAAGCCCGTAGGACTTTGTTGACTCGATGATCTGGGATGAGAGAAATCTGAGGAGATCTGAAGGACCTAATTGGGCCATGTCATCAATACCACATCATAAGCCCCCCACTCCTGGAGGGCTGTGTAGGCCAGCCATGTAGGAGTAGTTTGTCTATGTGGAAAGAGCAGAGGGGAGTATTTGGCGAAGATTAGTTGTTTGAGTCCCTGAGAAGTGTTTGAGGTTTCTCTGAATTGATCGCAATATAGGTCGAAAGCCGAGGGCCGAGGGCTGAGCTTGGAGGATAGATGCCGAATGTCGAGCCTGCGGGGTCGGCGCAGAGCATGGGGCATGGAGGGCCGGTGTCGAGCACTTCGAGTGTAGCACTTAACGAGAGGAGCCATGTTGGTGCTCGACGTTCATGCTGTGCTCCGAGCTTCGAGGGTCGGCATCGAGCGCTACGAGGGACGATATTGAGGAGAAGCTGATTGGGTGCTCTAAGTCAATGCCGAGCTTCGAGCTTGGAGGGTCAGCTCTGAGTGCCTCGAGTGAGGCAATTTTGGCGAAGAGCTGAGTGGGTGCTCGAAGTCAATGTCGAGCTCCGAGCTTGGAGGGTCGGCTCTGAGCACCTCGAGTGAGGCAATCTTAGCGAGAAGCTGAGTGCATGCTCGAAGTCAATGCCGAGCTCCGAGCTTGGAGGGTCGGCACCGAGCGCCTCGAGTGAGGCAATCTTGGCGAGAAGCAGAGTAGGTGCTCGAAGTCAATGCCGAGCTCCGAACTTAGAGGGTCGGCTCCAACCGCCTAGCGTGAGGCAATTTTGGCGAGAAGCTGAGTGGGTGCTCGAGCTCAATGCCGATCTCCAAGCTTGGAGGGTCGGCTCCGAGCACCTTGAGTGAGGCACTTTTGGCGAGAAGCTGAGTGGGTGCTCGAGGTCAAAGCCGAGCTCCAAGCTTGGAGGGTCGACTCCTAGCGCCTTGCATGAGGCAATTTTGGCGAGAAGCTGAGTGGGTACTCAATGTAATGCCTAACTCCGAGCTTGGAGGGTCGGCTCTGAGTACCTCGCATAAGGCAATTTTGGCGAGAAGCTGAGTGAGTGCTCGAGGTCAATGCCAAGCTTCGAGCTTGGAGAGTCGGCTCCGAGCGCCTTGAATGAGGCAATTTTGGCGAGAAGCTGACTGGGTGCTCGAAGTCAATGCCGAGCTCCGAGCTTAGAGGGTCGATGCTGAGCGCTCCGACTGAGGCAATTTTGGCAAGAAGGCCAGGTTGGTGCTTGCAGTCCATGCCGAGCACCGAGCCTTGAGCTTTTGAGTCCATTTTGAGAGAAAATCAGGTGGGTGCTCGCAGTTCATGCCCAGCACCGAGCTTGGAAGCCTTGAGCTTTTGAGGCAACTTTAACAGAAAGCCAGGTGGGTGCTCGCCGTGCCGAGCCTGGAAGCCTTGAGCTTTTGAGGCAACTTTGAGAGAAAGCTAGGTGGGTGCTCGCAGTTAATGCCGAGTTTCGAACCTGGGAGCCTTGAGCTTTTTGGGGAAACTTTGAGAGAAAGTCAGATGGTTGCTCTTCGTTCATGCCGAGCGTCAAACATGGGAGCATCGAGCTTTTGTGGCAACTTTGTGAGAAACCAGGTGTTTGCTTGCAGTCCATGCCGAGCACCGAACCTAGAAGCCTCGAGCTTTTGAGGCAACTTTGTGAGAAGCCAGGTGTTTTCTCGCAGTCCATGCCGAGCACCGAACCTGTAAGCCTCGAGCTTTTGAGGCAACTTTGTGAGAAAGCCATGTGGGTGCTCGCAGTCCATGCGAGTGCCAAGTGGCAGAAGCCTTGAGCTTTTGAGGAAACTTTGAGAGGAAGCCAGGTGGGTGCTTGCAGTTCATGCCGAGCGCCGAGCGGCTGAAGCCTTGAGCTTTTGAGGCAACTTTGAGAGAAAGCCAAGAGGGTGCTCGCAGTTCATGCTGAGCGCCGAGCTTGGAAGCCTTGAGCTTTTGAGGCAACTTTGAAAAAAAGCCAGGTGGGTGCTTGCAGTCCATGTCGAGCGCCGAGCCTGGAAGTCTTGAGATTTTTTAGGCAACTTTGAGAGAAAGCCAGGTGGGTGCTCGCAGTTCATGCCAAGCGCCGAACCTGGGAGCCTCGAGCTTTTGAGGAAACTTTGTGAGAAAGCCAAGTGTTTGCACACAGTCCATGCTGAGCACCGAACCTGGAAGCCTCGAGCTTTTGAGGCAACATTGTGATAAAGCCAGGTGGGTTCTCGCAGTCCATGCCGAGCGCCGAGCATGGAAACCTTGAGCTTTTTGGGGAAACTTTGAGAGAAAGCTAGGTGGGTGCTCGCAGTTCATGTCGAGCGTCAAATTTGGGAGCCTCGAGCTTTTGAGGCAACTTTGTGAGAAAACCAGATGTTTGCTCGCAGTCCATGCCGAGCGCCGAACCTGGAAGCCTCAAGCTTTTGAGGCAACTTTGTGAGAAAGCCAGGTGGGTGCTCGCAGTCCATGCCGAGCGCCGAGCCTGGAAGCCTTGAGCTTTTTGGGGCAACTTTGAGAGAAGGCCAGGTGGGTGCTGGCAGTTCATGCCGAGCATCGAACCTGGGAGCCTCGAGCTTTTAAGGAAACTTTGTGAGAGAGCCAGGTGGGTGCTCACAGTCCATGTTGAGCGCCGAGCGGTAGAAGCCTTGCGCTTTTGAGGTAACTTTGTGAGAAAGCCAGGTGGGTGCTTGCTATTCATTCCGAGCGCGAGCTTGGAAGCCTTGCTTCGTTGTTTGCGTGTCCAAAGTACACGTCGGGCTCCGAGCATTTGGGACTTGCGACTTTGGGATGTTTGAGGGCCAACAAGGAGGTGACACGTGTGACGCTGACGTCACACTTCTTTGGCAGTTTTGAAGATTTGCGGAGTTCACTATATATCCCCCACCCCTCCCCTCACTTCTCACCATTTCTTTTTCTCTCCAAGGTCCCGAATTTTTCTCTCCTAGTGCATTTTAGACACCGTTAGTGAGTTTTCTGGCACCTTCCCGCACTTCGAATCAGGTTAGTTCTCTTTCAATTATGTCAAGGGCTCAGTCTGGTTCGTCCGCCACTACCTCTGGTCAGAATGAGGGCCCCCATGCCTTCGACTCAACGTCATGGGAGTTCGAGAAAGTGGTTCATGACGTGGTGCAGATACGCAGCAGGAGGCACATCGTGGTAGAGTCGAGCAACTCGGAAGGTGACACGCCCATGGTAGAAGGTGTTGAAGAGGTCGAGGTTAGTGAGCGTGATGAAGAGGGGTTTGTAGTGGTCGAGGGGGGTTTAAAATGTAAGGATGACACTTCGTCAGAGGACGATGATTTGGGCCCTTTGGCGATGCCCTCTCCCCCGAGGCTGCGAGTTCGGTGGAGGAAAACGAGGTGGATTATGCCGGATAGCCCGAATGAGACAGCCCCCGTAGTTGACCTTAAGGTCCCATTTGAAGTTCAGCCGTACACAATCCGAAGGTATCCGGAGGATGTTCAGGAGTTGGTCCGATATAAGGGCGGTGTTGACGATGAGGAGGTGGAGGCTTCCTCACCCGCTAGGCAAAAGATATCCATGGACAAGATACCAACTGTCCTAACCACGGACGAACCCCTGTTATCAGGGCCAGCTACTTCATCGATCAGGAGTATGAGCTGCTTATCCCCAGCCCCGAGGTCCACCCCACAGATAAGTTGGCGCCCGGCTTCTGCATGTTTTCGGTGGATGCCTTCGACTCAGGGCTTGCGACTTCCGCTCCATCCGTTCATCACGGAGGTCCTGAATTGGGTGTCTCTATTCCCGATGCAGTACGGGCCCAATTCTTGGAAGCAGCTTGTGTGTTACATGCTCCTTTGCGAGGAGCGGGGAGTCCAGCCGAGGCTGAGGTACTTCTGGGAGTTCCTTGGGCTTACCTCGTCCGGAGAATTCGAAGGGATCTACTACATCTCACCACGCTGAGGGAGAAGGGTTGTACAGGGCACCTTGATTCTATCAAAAGGGTGGAAGGAGAAATACTTCGTCGTCCAGAGCCTGGCCCCATGGGTGATACACATGACTTGAAAGTTTTACAAGACCAATCTGAAGGACCCCCGCAAGTCTGATTTGACAGCCGAGGAATGGGAAGACGTTGAGAAGATATGTTCGGGCAACGGCATCGGTTGGCCGAACATAACAGAGAGGCACTTGGCTCGAATCGGACTGAGCCCCACTCCTATCAGTATGTTTTTTGTCTGATTTTCTTTCAAGTTTTTTCCGTCATCTTATGAGATTTTCATTTCTACAGATATGGAAAATTCGGAAATCAAAGAGAGGAGGGCCATGTTGAAGAAGAAGAAAGCCGAGAAGGCCGATCGGGCCAAGCATGGGAAGCGCGGTAGAGCCCCTTCCGAGGTGGTTGTGGAGGAATCACCCCAACCGATGCCGAAGAAGCACAAGTCCACTAAATCGAGCCCCAGCTCCAGTAGCCAAAAATTCACCGACGTGGTGAGGGGCGGCCTTCCACCGGTCGATCCGTCGGCCAAGAAACTCGTAGGCAAGGCGGGGCTCCGACCATGGGCCCCGGACTCGTCCGTCAAGGTCGGGGACACCGTGTCAGATGGCACCTTGGCCATCGAGATGGTGGAGAAGCTCATTCCATCGTGAGACCGGAAGGCTCGAGAGTGCGACACAGTTGAGTCCAGCAACATGAAGTGGGCTCTGGCCAGTGTGCAGGTAACCTTCGTTCAGCCATGATTTTATTGTTGTTTATTTTTTATGTTAAGATATTCGAATTGGGTTAAGTTGTTTTCCTCGTATGTAGGCATGTATGGAGGGCGCTCAGCTGCTGAAGCTGCAGGAGAAGGAGCGGAGAAATGAGGTCCAGAACACTCAGCGCTAAGAGCGGGAGATGAAGGAACTCAAACTCGAGAAGACACCGCTTGAAGGCCAGATCTAGGCTCTTCAAGCCGAGCAGGCGACCAGGATGATGCCCACCAGAAGCAGCTGGCCGAGGTGAAGAAAGAGGCCAAGTGGCAGGTGAAGAAGATCAAACAGGTCGGGATAGACAAGGTCGTGAGGCCCAGGACAAGGTCTACATCGTGGCGATGCAGCACGTCAAGTATTACCACCAGGAGTTAGACCTGAGCCTCTTCCATTATGACCTAGTGTTGCCCGAACTCCCGTTGACCCCCGGGGGTGATGGTGATGATGATGGTACAAGAGCCGACCCCAACCCTGATACTGAGGTAGCCGATCCCAACCAGGATGCCGAGGGAGCCGACCCCAACAAGGAGTTGTCGATCGAAAAAGAGGTGGGGCAGTAGTAGTTCTTTTCCCTGTTTTCATTTTTGTAACTGTCGTACGCGGACGGGCCACCGCATTTTGTAAAACTCAATTTTTGATCAGGGAAAAATGTTCTGGCCGAACCTGTTGTGCAATCTAGTTACCTAAATAAATAGATAAAACTTGACACAAATTAAAACCTCGCAAGTGTACGAATCGTTTATAGAAGCGTAGCAATAGCAAGGATCGATCCCACAGAGATTGTAGACTTTAACTTACTAATCAATAAAAAGAATAAGAATCATAAAGAGTTGTTTTAAAAGTCTAAAAGAAATGAAAAGATTAGAACTAAATTAAGAAATGCTGAATCACAAATATTTATTAAGCAGTTGGGTTTAGATTTCCACCAATAGTCAATAATGCTGAGTCACCTTCTGAACTTCTTCTTATTACTCATGTTTGTTCCCTTCAAAGGCATGGAATATACTCCTTAAAGTACTGTTTCCCTAAGCCAAGAATTAGGCATGGTATCTACTCTAATTCGTTTCTTTCATTAAGTGTTTAGCATGGTATCTACTAAGTTGTACTTAAAGAAAACATAAGATCAGTGGAAACGAACAAACACTCAAGGTTCTAGAAATTGGTATCAGATCTAGATCCCTTAAGTTGATTGAACCAAGAACCCCTAAAGATTCCCTTGTTACAGGTTACAGGCACGAGATACGGGTCATCTCAATATGCTCATATAACAGATTCAGATAAATGGTAATGCAGACTTGATATTCTCAAGTTCTGTATGTCAGTCGACTGGCTCTCACCTCAGTCGACTGCTCTCAGAGCTTCGAGAAAAAGTTTGATTACCATAAATCTATATCAATTCAATCAGATTCAATCAATAAGTAAAATAGAAGAATTCAGAAGAATATAGCACTACATAACTACGGCTTCAATCTACCCAATTATGAAATTAGTTCCACATAATAATACTTTTATTAATCAACAAGTTTGAATACATGGTTAACATAAAAGAATAGGAAAGAGAAGGAATAAACTGATGTAGTTCGGCTAGATGGTCGGCTGGCTGTCACACAGTCGACCGGCCGTTCTCTTCTTAATACTTGATCTCCTTTCTCCTCCTTCTATGTTGATGTCGTGCTGCTCTTTGTTGATGGCTTGATCGTTCAGGAACTCTTGTGATTTGGCTGATGGTGTGTGCGGGAGAGAGTCAGAGAGAGGATCCCCCCCAAGTAATGCTTCTTGGTTGGTATTTATAGAACACGGCTAGAGAATTAGGGTTTGCACTTTTCTTTTTATAGAAAAATCCTTTTCTTTTATTTATTTCCTCCCTCGTTGCTCTGCGTATTATTTCTTTCTCTTTTCTTCTATTCTTCCTTTTCTGTTCTGATTTTGATTAGATTTGGATGAATCTTCAAATATCTTATCTTTTGACTCTGCCGCCTACCAGTCGACTTGTCTTCGAACCAGTCGACTGTGTCGAGACTTCTGAAGATTTTATAATTGATCATCCAAGTCGGCTGTTGATAATCAACTTCTCTGGGCAGTCGCCTGCTGTAATGGACCAGTCAACTGATGATCTGCAATTTCCTGTGTATCATCCTGAATCTGCTTCGTCTCTCTGTTTTAGGCTGTTTCCTATGGAAAAGAGAAAATAAGAGTTAAATACCACATATAGAGCTTTTAAATGTCTAATTGCATTAAGATTATTGCTCCTAAATGTGAATAATATTGTGTTCATCAGAACCTCTTGCCTTACACCCTGTTTTGAATTGGGTTTTTGCCAAGTGTTATTTTGGATTGAGTTTTCGCCAAGTGTAATGGCTCAGAGTGATATTTCTCTGTTTGTTGGCTAGATTGGAGCGAGTCCCAGGGTAAACCTTGGCGGTGTGGAGATGAGTCGGCTAAGGGGTAAGATTTCGGCCCTGGAGTTTGCTCTGACCCGGTGCCGTAAAGAGGCTCGTGACCGAGAGGCTGCTGTCCAACACTTTATGGACAAGTCGAAAGGACTTAACTTGGAGCTAGTGCAATTGAAGAAGTTGATATCCAACCATGACTTGGACAGTGCAGGAGCCTCGATGGCTAGTACTTCCGCTCGGCGACCATCATCTGAGTCCTTTCTTCGTGAGGTTATTGTGGAGAAAGAGTTGGATGTGCAACGGTATAAGATAATGATCGGAATGTATGGGTCCGGATCCATCACTTTTGGTGGTATTCATCCATCTGTCGAAGCTTCAGTGCCGACCCCGACGATCGGTCTGGCGAGGCCTTGTGACGCGTAGAGCTCGGTCGCATGTGGGACTACCTTGGCAACTCCAGGCAATCTGGCGAAGGAGCCGACTCGCTCGGCTGGCCTTGAACTTGTCTGTACCAACCTTGCAGCTCCGAGAGGGGAGCCGTAGGCCAAGTTTGAGTGATTTAATAAAGTTTTTCTTTGTGACGATGCATTTTCTTTAGTTGGGATAATAATGAGAAGAAGATTGCCTAGCTTTGTCCTGTTCTTTTGCCTTGTTGTTTAATTCTGATCTCCGAGGGCAAATCCTTGGTGTTCGGGCCTAGTTGAGGGGTTGAGAAATGTGTTCGAAGTCCAAGCCGAGTGGCAAGGACGTGGGGGATTAAAGAACCGCTCGAAGGAGGGTCCGAGCCGAGGGCTAGGACTTGGAGGGATTTAGAAATCTCTCGTGGGAGTTCGAAGTCCAAGTCGAGTGGCGAGGACGTGAGGGTTTGAAGAACCCCTCGAAGGAGGGTCCGAGCCGAGGGCTAGGAGTTTGAGGGATTGAGAAATCCCTCGTAGGTGTCAAAGTCCTAGCCGAGTGGCGAGGACGTGAGGGGTTGAAGAACCCCTCGAAGGGTAATCCGAGCTGAGGGCTAGGAGTTTGAGGGATTGAGAAATCCCTCATGGGTGTTCAAAGTCCAAGCCGAAGGTCGAGGATGCGAGGGGTTGAAGGACCCCTCGAAGGGTGGTCCGAGCCGAGGGCTAGGAATTTGAGGGATTGAGAAATCCCTCGTGGGTGTTCGAAGTCCAAGCCGTGGGGCGAGGACGCGAGGGGTTGAAGTACCCCTCGAAGGGTGGTCCGAGCTGAGGGTTAGGAGTTTGAAGGATTGAGAAATCCCTCGTGAGTGTATGAATTCCAAGCCAAGTGGCGAGGATGAGAGGGATTGAAGAACCCCTCAAAGGAGGGTCCGAGCCGAGGGCTAGAAGTTTGAGGGATTGAGAAATCCCTCATGGGTGTTCGAAGTCCAAGCCGAGTGGCAAGGATGTGAGGGGTTGAAGAACCCCTTGAAGGAGGGTCCGAGCCGAGGGCTAGGAGTTTGAGGATTTTGTTTCGTTCCAACAATGTTTTCAAAAAGAACAGCTACTTTTATACCAAGTTCATTTGTTTACAAGAGAAATGGCACGTAGCACTTACAATAGTGGACTCTCCCTCACTTTCCCTCCTGAAACTTGATGAGGTGCTCCGCGTTCTAGGGCCACTTAACCATCTTGCCTCCCAGGTCTTCGAGTCGGTACGTACCCAGTCGTACCACTTGGGAAACCTTACATGGACCCTCCCAAATGGGAGCGAGCTTGCCTCTGGCTGTGGGCTGGGAGATTGCTAGTTTTCCGAGTACGAGGAGGGTTCCGTTATCGATGACTAGCACGCGCGGGATTCCGAACCGACAGACTATGTGTTTCTAGAAGAATTGTTAAGTCTGGTGTTCAGTGATCGTAGTCAGGGATTCCGCCTCGACCCACTTGGTAAAGTAGTTGACGGCCACGATGAGGAATCGCCTTTGGCCGGTTGCCGGTGGGAAAGGGCCGACCAGTTCCATCCCCTACATGGCGAAGAGAGTAGGACTGGCTAGCGACTTCAGCTCGGCTTGTAACACCCCGCAAAATAGCATATATCTATTTTGCATTATAATCCGTGCACAGATGAGAATTGCACGTGATTATGTATTTTTCATGATTATTATTCTTAATTGGGGAATTTTCATATATATTATATATTTTGAACCCGATGAGGTATATTCGGGATATCTTCTCAATTAAATTGTGTGTATTGTTCCGATTGTTTAAACGAAACAATCTTTTGAGAAGTAAGATTTTTATAAAATATATTCTTATATTTTTCAAATAACTTTTTTTATTCCTATGTATTGTTTTGATTGGATTATATATGATACATATACATGACTACTTGTATGTACTTTATATGTATATGTATATGTATGTATTTTTACATATTTGTACGTATATATATATATTTAATTGACTTATAGTGAATTGAATTTTATACTTGAATATACCTATATGTGTGTGTGAATGTGTATAAGTGTACATATAAATGTGCATGTATATATATACACACATATATATACTATGTGGGTGTCGAAGAATCACAGACAATACCCCCTCACCCTCTCACCTTTTCTTCTCAATCCTTCCACCGACCTTCCCCATCCTCATTTTGGGTAGCCGAAACCCAATCCTCCATTCCCCTCTCCATCTCCATCTCATCTTCTCTCAGTCTCATCGCATTTCACTCATAAAAACCATCCTCTACTTCACCTTCTTCTATTTCTTTATTACTCAAAAGCAAATGAAAAGAGTGAGATAAAGGAAAAAGAGATTGAAAGAGTAAGAAATCAAATAGAGAGCCTCAATTCTTTTGTAGGGTTCCAATCATCAAAGGAGAAAGAGGAGGAACAAGATTGGAGCAAGTGAAGCAAATGGGTCTTCATTCTTCATTGGTGGGTGTTTTCCAACTCTAAATTTGTAATAAAAAAAATTATGTGTGTGAAAATTGGTGTGAAGTAGTAGCTAAGAGGGCATGATTACCTTGTATAAGTGTTTGATATGCTAGATAAATTGAACTTGTATAATAGTGGAATTCACACCATATTTCATGTTAAAGAACACTTATGTAGCATGCTGACTTGGGATTTTCTACTGGGCAATTACTTAGAATCTGGTCATAAAATTTTAATGGCATTTTCTAGGATGAGTTTTGATCATCCTCTAATTTTTTCAAATCGCATACGTAAGACTTTCATAAGGGGGTTCGTAGGAGCCTAAAAACCCCCTTATGCGTATCCGGTATGGAGCCAACATCGGTCCTTTTGCCGTGCTCTTTGCCACATTTGGAGCTTCTTCCCAGATTCCTATTTTTTTGGGTACATTTAGTAGCTAAACAAAGTGTTTCTTTTCGAAACAGTGAGCAACACAAAAACTGGCAATATCCTGTCTTTAGAAT
This sequence comes from Hemerocallis citrina, assembly GCA_017893485.1. Taxonomy (NCBI): domain Eukaryota; kingdom Viridiplantae; phylum Streptophyta; class Magnoliopsida; order Asparagales; family Asphodelaceae; genus Hemerocallis; species Hemerocallis citrina. The sequence goes on from JACEHZ010000570.1 coordinate 272,086, forward strand.
GATGTTTGAAAATTCGTATCTTGGAATTGGTGTAGTATCTTGATCTCAAACTTTTTGTAGAGATTCTTAAATGTGTTAACAACCTTAGTTTCAAATATCATATTTTTCTGAATTTATTTGATATTTCTACAAAAATTCTTTTGATTGATTGGTTGAGATCGCAAACTGGCTCTGTCCAGGTTTCAAGTTGAAGTTCAAACAATTTTAATTATTTTTTGGTATAGAATTTGATAGTGAGAGATTTCTTGAAGCAGCTTCTGTGTGTCTAGATCACTTTTCTAAAGTTTTAGAATTGTTAGACATCCCTTGATGCTCTTTAAAAATTGTATTGCGAGAGAGTGTTTGCACACTGCCTGGAAAACAGAAGTGATCTACTAATTTCAAAACAGTATAACTCTTTGAGTATTTTGCATCTTGATGAGACTTTTGGGAATAATGAACCTGTATATGTGTAGTTCATGAATCTTAAGTTTCATAATAATTGGAGGTATGGTTGCATTGATATTAATTTTTTAATACAGCATGTTCAGTTCACTTCGGATTTTAACTAGTCGTTGAATTTGTGGAATTCTGGAGTTGTGTGTTGAGAATCTGAAGAACTGACCAGCTAGAGACTTGTACTAGAGAGTCTTAGCTTTCCAAAAAATCTTGAATCATGCAATTCCAGTTTGTATAGCAAAAGATATGATTTTTCTAGGTTGGGACAAAACTAGTCCTAATAAAAAGAACTTGTTTTTGTAGAGCAACTCATTTCTTGTGTACACCTGACGAGAAATATGAGTTTTCCAGTATTTTAATGAATGAATTTGAGAATGTGATCAACTAGGAAGTTGTATTAGACACTTCCAGCTTTCTATAGAATCCAAGATCGCGTAATTCCGATAAGTGAGCAAGTTTTTATGTTAAAAGGAAGATGCGATAGTTGCATTGAAGAAGTATACAGCTGAGAACATATAGGGATTTTATAGCATCTAGATGGCTGAATTTGAAGGAATTGTTAACTAGAGACTTGTAGCATAGAGTTAGCTTTCCAGAATGGGTAAGATCATGCAATTCCAATTTGTACTTTGGAAGTTATGAATTTTTCAAGGTGCAGCAACTGCATTTCTTTGAACTGCTTATTATTAGTAGATTGCTAAGGGTTTTTCTCACTTTAGTTGGCATAAATTAGGATAGTTGTCAACTAGGAAAGTGAAGTAGAGGATTATACCTTGTTATAGGATCTGAAATCATCAAATTTGGGTTAGTAGTTGAATTGATATGGAATTTTCTACATGCTACAGGATTATGACCATAAATTGAATTGAGTTTTAAGATCTTGAATAATGATCCCTATTAAACACTTCATTTGGAATTTAGATAAGATTCTTGCGCCTAGTATTCATGGTGGACACATGAGTAAGTTTGGGTGAATAGCTATGTGACCCCTGTGACTCATTTTTGAATTTTGTTTGTATTTAATTAAATTTTTGGTTATTTTATTTTATTTCTGATTGGATCTCTTTTCGGCCCTTTTGATTGTATGTTGTTGTCTCCTTACGATTCATTTGTTGCATTGGTTCAGCCTTTATTCCTCATTTTTGTTGTCCTCCATATTGTTCTTCCTTTGTGTTTTGTCTAAACCTAATTCATGGCCTATTTTTTTAATATTGGACTTTTCTCTTTCCTATTGGATACTATCCAAAACCCTAAACCCCACTTCTTGTATTGGATCATATCCTATTTAACCCAATAACACTACCTACTTCAACCCCTATATATATCCACTATGTACACTCTACCCCTTCACCCTCTACCTCCCGTCACCCTCTCTCTGCCGTCTCCCTCAACCCATCACCGCCTCAACCCTGCTCCTCCCGTCGCCCCGTGCTTGCTTGATCTCCGACCTCATCACTGCCCCCCCCCCCTTTTTCCTCTTTTCGTCAGCTCCATCGTTGTCATCGTCTTGATCCCTCGCAGTGACCACCCATCTTCGCCCTGTACCTAACGTCGCTGCCCAAGAGCCACCCCATGTTCAAGCTACCCTCGACCAGCACTGCCGTCGCCCTAGCCCGTCGTGTTGTTGCCTCCCGTTGCTGTGCTGTTGCTAGCTGCCGTCGTCCCCTTTGTTGCTGTCGACACTCTTGCTATTTGCTGCTGCTTGTGTGTGTACGTGTGAACGCATGCACCGCCGTGTAGTGTTGGTTTTGTTTCGTGTTGTCTCTTGTTTGTGTTGTGTACGTCGTTCGGGATACATTCCCGTTATTCCATTCTTCATCTTCATCTTCGTTTTCAGGCAAGTATCTTGTATGTATTTGTTTATCATACAAGTTAAATACAGTATGTAATGCCCCGATTTTTCATTTAATAAAAAATTATTTATTTTGCACGTAGTGTGCACGTGCAATATTTTTTTGGTAAATATTTTCATCATGATGAGTATAGATATTTAAATATGTGCCTTTAATTATTTTTTATAAAGCCTTGTTTCAGTTAGACAAAAAGTCTTTTCCTTAAAAGCCCAAAGTTAATTTAATTTATTATTTTTTATTTCGGCCCATAAACTAAAGCCCATGGACTATTTTTATACAACTTGTCATGTAGAATACAATTTAAAGACTATTTTATTTTTATACAAAAATTTAATGTGCAAATTTTTGGAGGCAAATGCTTGCACGTGCATTGCACGTACACGTGCAATATGCACTTCCTAGTGTAGGCCGGATTGCTTCTTTTTGGAGGGAAACCAAAATTTTAATGGAGACCATGCTTGGTGGTTACTTGGTTGTGGGTAGTTAATGCAACTCCTACTTTCATCTTAGCCCTCCATCTTATAACCAACTACTTGATCCTAGCCTTCTATTCTCTTTGATTTTTAGTATAAATACCCCCTCCATGGCTAGTTATTCTTGTGCTTATTACTTTCTACAAATCTATAGCCTAAAATACTTTATCTAGTAGTGGTTGTGTGAGTTAAAAGATTGAGAGTGTGTGGGATTGTGCTTGCAACATCAAGGAGGAAAGGAGAGGCCAGCTACCATCAAGGAGCTCTCGGTGAGGTGCTTTTGGAGGATCGAGTGCGCGCTTCTAGGAGGAGGATCGTTCGTGTGCAAGGACTTTTGTTTAGGAAGTTGCAAATTGTGTTTGTCTCTCCATTTGAGGTGGGTAAATTCTCCATATTTCTAAATTAGAAATGCATGTTAGAAATGAATGAATGAAGTATGAAAAAGATTAAGAAGAGCACACTTTAATTAGGAAAAATAACCTATTGAATGATTGAAATGTGGATATGCAAATTTGTATGTGGTTCTATTATTTGAGTTGTATGTGAATTGATTAGGATCATGGATTGATTGATGAAAACACATTTTTTTTAGCATCAAGAATTACATACAAAAGTTAGCAGATTGATAATGCTATTTCATGTGTTAAATAGATCTTTTGTGTTAATGTGGGCATGAATGATTTAAAATATGAATTTGTATATTGGGTAAATGATTAAAGACAGAGAATTAATGTGGAATTTGTTGATAAAGAGATTAGAATGCTAATTGTTAAGAAATGTCGAAAAAAAAAAGGAATGTGGTAGTGACAATGTAGAATTCAAATTTAATTGTATGAAAAATATGATTTAATTGTCGAAAAAAATTATTTTTTCATACTGAGTATAATTTATGGTGATATTAGTCAATCTGGACATTATACAGTAATTTTCATAAAAGCAAATGAAATGAAGGCTAGTTGAATATCGAAACGTTTTAACGACAGAGAAAATTGGTTTAAAAAGAATTTAAGTTGTACTTTGACAACCTGAGCACGTAGCTCAAGTGGTCAAAGCGTGCGATTGGGTTCCCTATGATGGCCGGTTCGAATCCCTGTGGTACTTTTTCACAAATTTTTAAAAGTATAAGAATCAGCGGCTGAGAGTATTTAATACTCTCAGCGCCTCTTTATACCGCAGGTGCAAGTGGCCTAGTGGTCTGTGCCTTCGGCTGTGTTCTCTGTGGTCCTGGGTTCGATCCTTGGCTACGGCAGTTATGAAAAAATGTTTTTTTGGATGTTTTAGTGATCAAAAAATTATGGAAAAAATATGACTATTCTTCTAAAAATACATATGATTTAAGAAAAATAATTTGGGGATTATTTGCATGAAATAAAACATGATTTGAGAATAAAATGTGTGAACAGAACTGTGGCTCTATATTTATATTTTTTTTGAAATTATATCTTGCAAAAAGAATGAAGGATTAGAAAATTAATGTGGCAAAAAGAAATTATATTGTTGTGATGTGATGCAAATCATTCTCATTTGAGAATAGTGTGGGAATTATGAAGTGTAAATGTTCACTTTTGATTGAATAATTAGTGATGTGGGTTTTTATGTGAAAATAATATTTCATGAGTTACATGATGAATAATTGAAATTTATAGCTATGGACTATTTGAACGAATTAGAAATCATGATTGGAAAAGAGAAATATTTTTGAGTATGATGACTCAACATGAGAATTTATGAGTTGGAAATGCTCAAATTGGAAATTGTGAATTGAAAATTGAAACAAAAAGAGTAGCTAAGTCTCCCCCGGCATTTGGAAATAAATGAAATGAAAATTGAAATGAAAGACCAAGGTTGGTCGTGTTTGAATGAATGAATAAGTCCGGTTTAGTGGAGAGGCTAACTCTAGAGCTTTGATTTTGTTCATGATTTTGATAAAAACTAAGAATTAGTACATAGTGGAGACGTGATGAAAGTAGGAGAAAAACACGAGTATGAGGGCCATTGGATTGGCGGTGTGAGAGTGATCCACAAGCTGCCTGCTTGATGCGTCAAGACATGGCATGGGCACTACTCCAGAATTATCATCCCGGTGGCGACGCTTGTGGGATGTTTGGTGACTGCAAGAGGATCGTGTGCCATGAAGGAGGCTGAATTGCCACAGGCTGTCTTCACGATGCGTCGTGACATGACGTGGGATTCCCCTCCAGGATTTTCTGTACACGTGCTTGTACTCAGAGATCATCTACGATACCTACCGTAATTACAGTAGTAGATTAAGTCATAACGAGGGACTGAACCCTACAAAGATAAAGAACGATTAAGGGCTTGCCCTCGGACCTATGTAGTATAGGATGCATAGAATCCGAACAAGTGCGTATTAGTGTCATGTAACGTAATTAACTGCATTAAGGACTAAGTGCACAATCACAACACGACATCAATAGGGTAGTCCCTTTAGTTTGGTACGTGACAAGTTTGTGTTTGCTAAATATGGAAAATAAGTTATACTATTTCCGGTATAGAGAGGATGGCCGTGTATAATGATCGCCGGTTGAATAAACTGACGTACCCACAGTCTTATATGCAGGTGAATGCCTTGATAAAGATTAAAGAGGAACAAATGCTTAAAGATTATTCAATATTGTTGTACATTTGTTTCATCATTGTAAAGTTTACTTCCGCTATGCAGTGTAAATTGTAAATGTATTCATGTAAACTCTGATGTAAAGTGAAAAGTTCAAATTTCCTTGTAAAATTGTACTAAAGGAAGCGAAAAGATCCTGTAGAATATCTCGAATTCAGTGTATTTGGGATTCGGGGCGTTACACCGTAAGTAGTCTGCATGCTTTTTTTGTCGATCTCATGATGATCATATATCTTCTTAGTTAATCCATTGTATTCATCTCTTGAGCATGAGTATTTCGCAGTAGTAGTCACACGTTGCATGAAAACAAATTAGGTTAGATGGACATCTTGATTGTATGCTTGTTTGTGACATATCGTATGTTGTAGATGATTGCCTCATGGATGTTTGAATGATGTACTATCTTCTTATAGATTGTTTATTCACATAACATGCTGATTTGAGTTGCCTATATACCATGCTTGTATGACATCATAGATTGGACCGTTTGTAATTAAACTATTTGATGAAATGCATACAATTAGTTCTGTTTCACTGCTGCCCTATTTTTAGACAGTAATTTTGACCCTGTTGACATCAGTAAAATAAATTAATTTGTGAACATGATTTGTAGGATTCCTTGTCTAGTTTTCAGAACTTTTGACAGATTTGAATTCCGATTTTCGATGCATGAGTTATTGCTATGTTACTGCAGTCATATCGTGTATTCCAAATTATGAATTATGTGATTTCTGTATGAAATATTATTTTAAAACTAATAGTAAAAGTTGAATTTAAACTCTATATTTTGCTGAGCATGTGTAGACATAAATGGGATCAATCCCAAATTTTTGTGGAATTAATTAATGACTTTGTATCTCATTTCATGCTTACGAAACAAATTGATATATTTCCAAACTGCATGTTGTCCAGTAAAGAATTATGTTTTCAACCTAATTATATTCGTTTTTTATGAGAACTTTGTGAATATGAACTGTCACCTGATTTGTCTATTTTATCACTCTTTTGACGAATCTGGTTTTCGAATTGTATTTTGTGAATTATCTCTGTTTCAATACTGTTGTGTCTGAACTTTCAGAATTGAAATTTTGTTGCATTACTATGTTTTCCCAATTATATTGACTATACTATCTGTAATATAATTTCGTGATATTTTATATGTTGAGACTAGATATACTAGGGAATCTTGCAGATTTTTCTCAATATTAATTCTGATGTTTTCAAATCATTTTCATGCTTATCAACAAAATTTTGCATTTTCTGGCTGAACATAACTTCTGTATTAAATGTTGTTTTCAACCTTGTTTCTGTGGCTGATGTGTGACTTGTATATATGCGCTGGATTCGGCAGAGAGTCTAGTTTCCAGATTTTCTGGCAGATCTAGATTTTTAGTTATGTAGCAACGGGAGTCTCATATTTGGTACAGTAGTATCTTGCTGTCCAGAACTGGAAGTTTCGTTGTTTTGACTGCTATAAGTTGTTTTGGTCACCTGTTTGTGTTTTCTATTCATCTTAGACTTATCCTTTGTTCTTACCATGTCTTTAGCCCTGTTTGTGTTCGTTCACACCTGTTTAATAATAATGAAGAATAATCAAGCCGGAGGTTTTTTAAGGGAAAGATCTAGTAGTGGACAATATAGAAATGTGTATTCGGAAGGAAACTCGTTTCCCCACTGTTTACTGTGGTACCGACTATTTTCTCTGGATGCATGAGGGTATGATCCGTGACACCGTTACTGTTTGCTATTACTGTTACTCTTACTGTTGTCTGAATATACGGTCTGTAGGTTCCACTATGAAATCTTAAAATGAAACTGTTTGATGTAGCAACCATGTAGAATAATTTGGGACGCATGAAGTGCTACTGAGATAGTAATGAACATTAGACATAAGAACAACTGTTTTCACTGTCACATCATGTTACTGTTACCGTTGACTTCACTGTTAATGTTATTACTACACTTTTTACTGTTATCCTACTGTTTTCCTGTTATCTGTAGACTATCATCCTTTGTTGCTTTTTCCTCCATGTCAGTACTTCCTGCTTTTTTTTAGTTTGTCCTTTTCCTTTTCTTTCTTGTACTGCTTGCGGCCCGGTACTTGCAACTAACGGGCATTATGTTTTCCTATCTTCCTATTTTTCTCGTAATTGCTATATGAGCAGGTTTTGCTAATCAGTTGCCTACTGAAGTTGGTGAGCAAAAGTTTTGAGCTTTGCATTGGAAAGTTTGCTTAATGTTCTGTTTGAACTATTTTATTCATGTACTGTATTGAGACTTGTACTTGGGCTTGTAGTCCCAGGATATTGTTTTGTTTCAGATCTCGTATTTGTTTGGAATATTCATATACTGTTGCGAATAAATACCGTTGAGTTATAATTGTTTATGCATGCCTGGTTGAGTATATTGTTATATTTACCATTGTGCTGAGTCAAGTAGATCCGTACAGCTTTTGGATGGTGAAAACTATCTGCTGGACTTAGTCACGTATCTCCGTATTCCTTTTGGGAAGCGGGGCATGACAAGCTATATGGTAGATTTGTTGTATTGTGGTGCACGTAGCTAGTATAGCTTGGAGCTAGTCTAGGGTTGTTGATACCCTAGGACTATCAACCCAGTCGGCAAGTATTGTAATTGAATTCTTCTGCCTCGAGAACTGGATAGTCATCCCTCGTGTGCCGATGTACTCTTACCCAATGGGTAATTGATACCGAACCAGGATACTGGATGCGATCCAAGTCAGAGGTGGTGGCAAACGATGGAGATCGGGTCACCAGTGTTTGAGTTAACTGACCAGGTCAGATCCATTTCTAACCTAGGTATTACTGAAACTATTTTATGATCGGTGTATTAGTACCCTAGGTCTGTCATTGAGTCAGGTGTTGATGTTTATGTATGTTTACCTCTATTGCCGGGTGTAAGTCTTCCGTCAGGTCACGGGCCGAGGATTCGGTCGAGGACCAACAGGGGTATGGCAGCCGATGAGTATCGACTCGCCGGGTTATTAATTTGACAGACCAGTAAGGGATCAATTGTTTAATAAAACTTCATGCAGGATTTTGGGTGACAAACGTATTTTTAGTAAACTGTTATTTGATTAAGTTTCTCTACTTTACGGTTAAAGACCGAGTTGATGTAAGGGTGATTCCCTATAATTCGACTTGTTCTAAGGGGCAGCACTAGGTGGTGATAACCAAGGTTGTCTCTTCCTATCAATGGAATACGGGACCCGTATCTCGCTTTGTTAATTCCTAAAGTGTCGTGGTAAGAATGGGAGAGTTCTAGTCAGATATGGGGATTAGACCCTCGAGGCCGTCATGTTCTTATGTTTAGTGTACACGAATGGACCATGGGGCTGCTGTCCCATGGATCTTAGGCACCATAAATATGTGGTTGTGTATCTGTAAGATCGTCACAGCATTTAGTGTGATCCAGAATGGATTGGAGCACTAGTGGAAAATAGAGACACCACTGTGTTTAACAGTAATAACTGTAGGATTCACCAGCCACGTTGTATCTATCAGGAACAGGTTGAGTACAATAGTAGAATGTATTGCATGGCATGGGTTTGAAACCCTGAAACTAGAGAAAATTGCTTAATTTAGAGCATATGTAGTATGGAATGCATGCGTATCCAAAGTCTTGCTGATATTAGAATAAGTGCATCTGTTTTCTGTACATTGTGTACTATGCATTAGACTTCAGGTCATGGCATACACCGACACTAGGAAATTAGGATGCACGAGTCTGTTTTCATCAAGACTGGTTTTGATTGATAGTTGGAGATCGTTGCTTTCTTATCAGCATTGTGTCAATATATGTACTGATGTGCCCACTCAATTAGGTGTTGGGAGCCGGGTCGCGAATGTAGGAAGACTTAGGACCAGTGAAGCATCCAAGGGAATTATCAAGAATACCTTCCACCCGTAGAGCTGGTGCAGAGAGATTAGAGTAGCGCAGCAGAAGATTCGAGCTACAAGGCGCATCTCAGGGAAGCGGATTGACCACCCAGCGGAGTTCCAGTGGAAGATCAGTTGACTACCAATCTGAAGGGTAGGCGAATGTTTGAGTAGTATTTGTAGTACTTTAATGTAATTTGTATTCCTTATTCAAGAACAAGATAATGAATGTAATTGATGATGGAATGATTATTATTTGGCAATAAAATGTTTTTAAATTTCCATATTATTACTGTGTTGAAATGCATATGAAGGATAAGATTATGGTTTGTGTCACGGATTTTTCGTAGTGGGATCTGGGGCGCTGCACGGCTTGGGGCGAGCGTTTAATGGGAGAGAACTTATGGCAAGGACCGCAGCTTCGGACGAGGTCTTGAGCATCTTGCAGCATAGTTGGCCAGTAGTAGCCGTGGTTGAGGGCCTCGGGCCAACGTCCTGCTGCCGAAATGAAATCCCTCAATCCCTTCGTGCAGATCCTCCAGGGCGTACTTTGCCTCGTCTGGTGCTAAGCATCGGAGATAACGTCTCTCGTCATACTTGGTGTAGGAGCACTTGAAGAGGAAGTTTCTGATTAAGGCGAACCTTTCAGACCGGACCCTGATAATTCATGCCTCGGCCTAGTCCTGTGGCAACTCGCCATTGGTCAGGAATTTTTGTATGGGACACATCCACGTCTCGGTGGGATCACTAGTGGCGAGACAGAAGACCTCGGGCTCTTCGATACTCGGTTTGAGGAGGACCTCAACCAGGAATATGCGATCTAGCCCTCCAAGGGATGATGACGCGAGATTAGACAAGGAGTCGGCATGACAGTTTTGTTCTCTGGGGATCCGCCGGACCTCCGCTTGCTCGAAGAGCTACGGGAGCTGCTTCGTGCGTGCTAGGTACTAGGTCATTCTGATGTCATGGGCTTCGTACTCCCCGGTGATCTGATTGACCATGAGCTGGGAGTCACTGAAGACTCGTATTTGTCTTGCCCCCGCCCGATAGGCCAGTGTACGTCCTGCAATCAGAGTCTCATATCCTGCCTCGTTGTTTGTGGCTGGGAAGTTAAGCTGAAGGGGATACTGGAGGACAAAGTCGTTTGGGCCCCTGAGGATGATGCCAGCGCCGCTCCCTTCTTGCCAGGACGATCCATCCACATAGACGTCCCAGGCCGGGACGTCCTCCTGATCTTCCGGGGACTCAGGGATGGTGCATTCGGGAATAAATTCTGCGAGAGCTTGGCCTTTGATTGTCGTCTGATGATGGTAGCTAATGTCGTACTGACTAAGCTTAATTGACCACTTGATTAGGTGGCCGAAGTTCTCGAGCTTGTCGAGGACTGTCTTGAGAGGCTAATCTGTGAGGACATGGACGGAGTGGGCCTGGAAATAAGGTCGGAGCTTCCGTGCTGCCATTACTAGCGCATAGGCAATTTTTTCCTTCCTTAGGGTATCGGACCTCTGCGTCGTGTAGGACCTTGCTGACATAGTATAGGGGTTTTTGCAACCCATCCTCCTCTCTGACTAACAAGGCATTGAGCACGTGCTCAGTGGCGGCCAGGTAGAGGAATAGGGGTTCACCAAGCTCTGGTTTACTGAGGAGCGGTGGGTTGACCAGGTATGCCTTCAGCTGGTCGAATGCCTCTTGTTGAGAAATTGCCCACTCGAAGTTTTTTGCCCCCGAAGGACCTTGAAGAATGAAAGCGACTTCTCTCCTGACTTGGAGAGGAAACGGTCGATGGCCGCCAGCTGCCCCATAAGCCTTTGTACTTCTTTGGTGTTTCGAGGGGGAGCCATGTCGAGGATGGCATGAATCTTTTCAGGGTTTGCTTCGATGCCACAGTGGCTCACCATGAATTTGAGGAACCTCCCCGAAGAGACGCCGAAGGCACATTTGGAGGGGTTGAGCCTCATATTGTGAGATTGTAGGACCACAAAAGCTTCTTCAAGGTCGTCGACGTGATCTCGGCCCGAATGACTCTTGACAAGCATATTGTCAACGTACACCTCCATGTTCTGGCCAATCTGGTCTTTAAAGACCCGGTTGATGAGCCTCTGATATGTGGCTCCGGTGTTCTTCATCCCGAAGGGCATGACCCGATAACAATAGAGGCCTTGGTAGGTCACGAAGGCTATCTTCAGGATGTCTGGGTAAAACATCCTTATCTCGTTATAGCCTGAAAAAGCATCCATAAAGCTCAGCATGTAACGCCCCGAGCCCGGTTTAGTTGCGCACACGGCTACGTGTGCGCGAATGTAAAAGAACGGATACAAAACTCTAGCAATGTCGACCACAGGCACCATCAAAAGGGGGGTATACCCATTAGGTACATTTATCATATGCTATTCCTAATATAACTCACACTTCCTCCTCACTTTTGGACGATGTGGGACTAATCCCACATCCAACTAGCCCACGTCAAACCCCCCACCTTTCCTTCTTTTCGTTTTTCATGCACATATATTTTCCCTAAGCCCCATAATTCTTCTATAGACCACTTGACTAATTCCATTAATCCAACCTCTATAGAATCCGACTATAAGCCAACAACCAACCATACTACTCATTATTATTATTATTCATTATATATATATATATATATATATATATATATATATATATATAAGAAAAGTGAGCCTCATATAGAGTATGAGGAAATTTTCATCATACAAAGTGATTATACTCACTTGGTGGGGCCATTATGGAAGATCCACTCCACCCATCATGTTTATCATGCTAATAGATGTATGCGTACAAAAAATCAAGTGGTTTGGAGGTCATTCACCCATGCATCATGTGGTTGAGAAATGAACGATTTCAACAGTAATATAAATCGAACCACAAATTAGACCCACACGATACATGGGTGAATGACCTCCATACAACTTGATTTTTTCAACACATACATCTATTAGCATGATAAACATGATGGAAGAAGTGGATCTTCCATAATGGCCCTACCAAGTGAGTATAATCACTTTGTATGAGGAAAATTTCCTCATACAAATATGAGGCTCACATTACTATATATATATATATATATATATATATATATATATATATATATATATATATATACACTCTTAAGTACGAGGTGTTACACACACCCCACCTTAAGAACTCAGCGTCCTCGCTGAGCCCGGAACTTGCAACCTGATCCAGGACCCCCTTTCTAGCTGATGTGGAGAGGATTACCCTAATTCTACTAGTTGTACAGTCCCCTACCCGGGCAACCTGTACCAATCTTGCTCCATCTCAGGCGTACATTTTACACACATTCAGAGTCGAAAGTCGGCTCTGATAGCATTTGTAACGCCCCGAGTCCGGCTCAGCTGCACACACAGCTATGTGTGCGCGCACGCGAAAGAATGGACACAAACTCTAGCAATACCCACCACAGGCACCATCAAAAGGGGGGTATACCCATTAGGTACCTTTATCATATGCTATTCCTAATATAACTCACACTTCCTCCTCACTTTTGGACGATGTGGGACTAATCCCACACCCAACTAGCCCACGTCAGACCCCCCACCTTTCCTTCTTTTCATTTTTCATGCACATATATTTTCCCTAAGCCCCATAATTCTTTTATAGGCCACTTGGATAATTCCATTAATCCAAGCCCTATAGAATCCAACTATAGGCCAACAACCAACCATACTACTCATTATTATTATTATTCATTATATATATATATATATATATATATATATATATATATATATATATACTCTTAGGTACGGGGTGTTACACAGCAGCTCGTGCCCCGCTATTGCATCTATGAAGGCATCAATGTTTGGGAGCGGGAAGGAATCTTTGGGGCAGACCTTTTTGAGGTCTGTGAAACTAATGTAGATTCTCCATGACCCACTCGCCATTTTTACCATTACAACATTAGCCAGCCATTCTGGGTAGCTGACCTCTTGAATGAATCGAGCTGAGAGGAGCTTGTTGACTTTCTCCCTTACCGCCAGTTGCTTGTCGGGGAGAACTTACGCCGCTTCTACTGCATTGGCTTTGAGTCCGAACGGAAACTTATCTGGTGCATTATGATGTCTTCAGAAATTCCTGGCATGTCGGATGGCGTCCAGGCAAAGAGGCCGGAATTCCGACGAATGCACTCGATGATCGTCAGCTTTAGGTCTGGGGCCAGGGATTGGCTAACCCGGAACCACTTGGACATTTCTTCCTCGAAGAAAAGGACCTTCTCCAGCATATCTATTAGCCCCGAGCCTCGCTCAAAATGGAGTTCTACCACATCGAGGGGAAAGATGCCACCCCCCACTGCGGTCATGTAGCACGAACATGCCAACTCCTGATTGCCTTGAACAACGCCCACCATGTGGTCAGTTGGAAACTTGAGCTTCGAGTGGTAGGCGGAGGGAACCGCCTGGAGGGTGCAAAGGACGGGTCTGCCAAGGATGGCATTATAGGCAGCCTTGATATTGACCACCAAGAAGTCCATTGCTTCGGTCCGAAGGGTCGTGGTCGTGCCGGCCGTCATGACAAGTGTGACGATACCCTCTATCTAGACGGGCACTCCCGAGAACCCATGGAGTGTGTAACCCACAGGTTTCAACCTTTCGCGAGAGAGCTTGAGGCTCTCATAAGCGGCTAAGAAGAGAATGTTAACCGAGCTTCCGTTGTCCACGAGAATACGTAGGACCTCTTTACTCGCCAAGCTGAGGCTGATGACAAGTGTAACACCCCAAATTCTAAATAAGCCTGAAGTCGAAGTTCCACAGGATCTTTACACTTCACTTCGTACAATTTTACAAGAAATTTAAAACTTTTATTACAACAGAGTATTTTACATCAATACGCAGCGGAATAAATAAAATATAACAATGATAAATATATAATTGTAACAACTTTAGCAGTTAAATAATCATCGGCATCAAATTCATCTTTATATCTTCTTGTAAAATTCAAGTCCTGCATATGAAACTGTGGACACGTCAGTTGCTTACAACCGACGAAATATTATACACGGTCATCCTCGCTATGCCGAAAGTATAACGATTCTTAAATACTTTAACAAACACAAACTTGATCAAAAACAAAGCTAAAGAGGGACTATCCTGTTGATGTAGTGGGTTATGTGCACTTAATCCATAATACAATTATTTATATTAAATGACACTAATGCGTACTTGTTCGGATTCTATGCATCCCATACTATATAGGTCCGAGGGCAAGCCCTTAATCGTTCTTCATCTTGTAGGGTTGATTCCCTCGCCACGAGTTAAACTACTACCGTAACTACAGTAAGTATCCTAGATGTCCTATGAGTTACGAGCCCATGCCTAGATAGCCTGGAGGGGAATCCCACATCATGACATGACGCATCATGCAGACAACCTATGGACAGTTCGCCTCCATCATTGAACGATGGCACTACGTAGTCACCGAACACCCTACAAGCATCGCCATGGTCCCAATAATTCCGGAGATGCATCCATGCCATGACATGACGCATCATGCAGGCAGCCTGTGAATACTCTCACAGCATAAATCCGAGGTCCCCATACTTGTTTTTCTCTTACTTTCATCACATCTTCACTATAGTGTAGTCCTTACAATTTTAGTTTGTTTTAAAAGAAAATCTTCACAACCTAGAGCTAGCTTACCCTACCGGACTTAAACCAAACAAGAGAGACAATCAGCCCAAACTGGCTACTTCTCAAAAGATGCTCAACCCACACTGGTTAGCTCTCAAATTCATTAATAAATATTGCCGGTCACTAGGGTCTCGCCTAGCCTATAAATTCCAACAACAATCTCTTTCTAGAGATCAACAATAAGTCATATTCAATCCCAAAATAACATTTCAATTTTTTTATTCACAAACTCTTTCTCAAAGAAAACATTTCTTTTATAAACTTATAATATGAAATAATTCAATTCAACTTCTTTTATCAATTTAATCACCTATAACATTGTGTACAATTCAAACAATCTTAATCAAGTATTAAAAATCACAAAATCTCATTAAGAAGAATCTAAGTGCATTCCAAACTTTCATTTTTCTTAAACTAAACAATATTCACATTTTAAATAAATAAA